>CAJNJA010013848.1:0-12467 GCA_905231915.1 Symbiodinium necroappetens | reverse complement strand
TTTAGGGCTTTAGGGTTATAGGGCTTTGGGGCTTTAGGGTTTTGGGGTTTTAGGGTTTTAGGGTTTTGGGTTGAGGGTTTTAGGGTTTAGGGGCTTAGGGTTGAAGGTTTAGCCTTTGTTGGTGATGTTCAGGGTTTAGGGTTCAGGGAGTAAAGCATTGAGCCCCACACCACAAAACCTCGAGCCTGGACCTCCCTATAAGTGCCAGCAGTGAGACTCTAAACTATGCGATGGTACGCCACACCTGCTTCCCTGTTGGGGCTATATAAAACAATGATCATTCGAATCCTGATTGGGTTTTATCATAGCAAAAATGTAGAATGGCATCCAACAAAAACCCAGACACACTGTTCTGTTCATGAGCCCAAACCTCTCTGGGTGTAGTGCAGACACCGGTGATTCATAAACACCTCCCTTAATACGGATTTGACAGTGGTCCAACACGGTGTACAGGCCCTTAAGAAACGGGGCTCGGTTCGAATTCTAGAGGGACCGGTGTTCGTCCTTTCTTGTCTTTGGTCTGGTCGCAAAAATCCCACAGAAACGGCCCACAGACGAAGCATCCGCATTTGATCGGACCCTCTCTCATCTCTCCGACGTGGACTACACCATGAGCAAAGAAAGGACCATACCATCGACAAAGAACAATTCATTTCAATGTTGGGCTATAGTAGAACCACAGAGCTCTGCTCCAAAGCATATACAACAACAAACTCTAAACTTTAAGATCATTGTTTGTCCCCAGACCTAGTGCGACTGCCGGGTACTCCTCACCACTAACCCTACGACCTGAGCCCCTCAAACACTGGGCCTTAAACCTTCAAACCCAACGCTCTGAACCCTTGAAACCTAAGCCCTAAACCCTGAAATCCGTATCCCTAAGCTGTTTTCAAGGTCCATATCCTCCAAACCTGCGACCCTTGCATTTCCCGAAGCGGTAGATAGCCTCGGGCTTCAACTTTTCACCGAACTTCTCCTTCTGCCGGCTGCACCGTTTGGGGTTTAGGGAGGGTTTCGGCGCTCACAAGCAAGACGAGGTTATTGGTGAGTCGGTTGAAGGTGAACCCATGTTTGACATTGGCTGCTTGCATGAACCTAGAAAGGGAGGGTTTAGAGCTTTAGGATTCATGGCTTGAATATAGGGTTTCGATTCTCATGCCCGAGGCGGCAAGAACTCACGCTCAGCAACCGTGCAAAAACAAACACACACACGCACACGCACGAATACTAAGCCTCAATGCTCGCAGACAACATGCATACTTCATGCCAAAGAGTACCTAGACCTGTGGTTCACATCTTTGCGTCTGCGGACACACAAATACATGCAGCAAGATGCGCGTGTACGAATGATGAGCGTGGTCACGAGTCCTTCACAAAGAAACACACACACACACATACACATCTGTGCACAGGAACATACAGACAGAACAACGTCTTCCACCAAAACCCACAGTCCAAGACGGACAAGCCAGCAAGCGAATGGACAAACAGACGGACGCCGATGACATACCATGGGAAGGCATACAGGGCCATGCACCACCCCAGACATCCGTGCATGCGTATGTGGGTATGGACGTATCTGCCCAGCTTTCTAACTCATGCCAGCTAGCTGCCAGCTGTCTGTCTGTAGACCTGCTCACATTCCCCTGATGTACATACGTGCTTGCCTTCACACGCGAACGCTGAAACTTATCTCAGGACCTGCATGGCTAATTCAGCACACCCTTGCTGACATACAACTCGGCAAGAACACGTCGAATACAAATCGTGGAACTCCCAGAGCATTTTCATAAGCAATATGCCTTAATAATCAGACCTTGGTTTTGGGGGGTTCCTTGTTATAAAGTAACCCCCCCCAACCCTATTCTAATTATTAAGACCCCTATATTATCTTCTGCATCTACAGAACCGCCATGACCTTGAAATCTGCAAAGGTCAGGTTCGTCTTCTCTTCAGGATGCTGACGAAGCTCATCCTTGAAAAATGTCGCGGGTCATGGTGTAAGAACAAGGATGGTGTTGTTGGTTGTAGTGGTAGTCGTGGGGTCATAGCGGAGTCGTATTAGCAATAGTAGTAGCAGCAGCAGTAGTGGTAGAAGAAGCATTCGCAGTGGTAGTAGTAGTGGCAGCAGTATAGTGACAGCAGCATCTGTTCCTAACCCATGTGCACAAGTAGTTGTATCAGTAGTAATATTTCAATAGTAATACCGACCGTAGAAACAATGAACATGATAATGCTAATACTGACTCTAATAGCAGCAGCAGCAGGGATTGGAGTGCCCTGCAGTGGCCGGCAGAACTCGAATCGCTCCAGTCAGGGACTCTAGGTGACTCTATAGGGGTTAGGGCTGTGCTGTGCAAAAAGCTAGGTGTAAATGACGATGGTGAACAACGAACTGATGAGGCCAGGCTACCGCGAACACGCTGCAGCTCTAGTTGGGACAACTTGTCGCACTACTCCTTACCACTTGTCTGGGCACTGGGTTGTTCTTGTTGACTGTTTGTCAGGTTTGCTATCACCATATCCACCTCGAGCCCTTGTAAATGTGACTGTGGCTGTTGTTAGTATGATGTCCACAAGAAGTCCTCATACTATTAGCTACAGCTGGTACTCGCAGGAGCAGCGGTACATCTTGCACCGGTATTTCTGCGATATGAAGATTCGAAGGAGTTTAAGTCGGGCGAACTCCCGCAAGCTCTTCAGTCACTGCCTGCAAAAGTCGAATCCCTGGAAACCTAGTAGGCAACTCGGACCTCTGGAGATTGAGCTACGGGTTTCTCAGGGCCTCAACATGTAGGACTAAACTTCTGCGACCTACAAGCGAGTACGCATAGAAAGCTAAGCAAGCTGCACACCACTGCAGATGCCTGCATAATCAATAACTGGGTTTATGGATGTTAAAAGAAGAGCTCCCTGGGGACTAGACTCTGAGCCCGGGGCAATTATAGGGCAATCATTACATGGCTTGTTTCCTGGATTTGCCGACCTTCTGTTTTCATACACCCTCTCTACCCATAGGCCCCCGAAGTAGTTCCTTTGTGGGATTACCTTATAGGATTCTAAATATAAACCACAGAAAGGAACTACTTAGGGGCGTATGGGTAGACTATGTCCCTTCAAGAACCAGTGCCGCGCCGCTTTTGCCGTCGGGGACTGTAGACGCAGTGACGCCAAAGCGGCAATTCGCCGCAGTTTACAAGGGGGCACATGTGCGCCGCCCTTGGGCGCATCAGCTCTTGAGGTGTCCGCTGAAAATAGCTTCTGGAATCTGCTGTCGCGGCTTGCCTCTTAGTTGGGTCTGTTTTCGATCGAACACAGCACCGCTAACGTAGCTGTGATCAATCTGGGAGGACAAACTCTCTGAAGGAGACCTCAAGAACGGCGACAGGAGGAAACCCCCCTTCCAGATAGCAGTACAGCAATGACTCCTGACACTTCGTCATATCATCGCTTCTGGGCCACCAAACCCTCATGAGCGTAGCCAGCAAACGATCACGGTGATGTCGTCTACCACGTTCCTCGGCGCGAATGCGACTGCGGCAAGCATCCATGACGTTGCACGTCTACACTTCATGCCTGGTATTGAATTGCCCTGCTTGGAGAAACCACTTTAGCATGATGTGTCTCAGTGACCCAAAACCGGATACCGTTGAGGCTCAAGGTGTCTATGCAGCATCTCTTGCCAGAGAGATACTGGAAAGTGCGCGCATCGTCATCCGTAACAGAAGAGATCAAACGTGGTGCATATACTACCGCACACTCTCAACCGTCATCACCTCCGATGATACCTGTTTGTTGCTGAGGCCTTTAGAGATCTTCAAGGAAGGGCCAAATTAACGGACCTTGGTCGGCCGGCATGATTTGAAGCCTTGCTGAACGATTAGAAACACGTAATTTGGGGTAAATTCTACTGCAATGAATCCGGCACCGCGCCCGACACCCTGTCTGCTGAACCTGCGTGCGGCTGAAGAACCCTTCTTCCTTCACCCAACGTTCCCAGGCTTCTTTCGCCAGGACCTTTGGACGGACCATGCAGGAAAACAACACAGTTTCGGCATCGCTTGTAGTAGGTAGTAGCAGCAGTAGCAGAAGGTGTAGTAGTGGTGGTAGTATATAGGCATCGTCGTCCTTCGTCGTCGTCCCCATGGTCGTATCAATGGTTGCCCCAGCGCTACCAGCAACGATGCCCCCGCCTCGGCAGCTTCTTGCGCCTTGCTGGGTGGATACCTTGGTGGCCAGAATATAATATAAAATACTATAATATAGGAATTCTGCTGTTCCCTGGCAGGCTGTGCCGCTGCCTCGGCAAAAGGCTTACAGGCATATGTGAGGCACCATCTCCCTCTCGTCATAGGTAGCTTGTCTCCACTCCACCTGTTATATACCCTCAATTGTGTTTGTCGGTTCCCTCGGTCTGACTCCGAAGATACACTACAGGCAAGGCTTCCCGCAAAGAGGTTGCCATGCCAAACAAGGCGCTTGAAGATAATGTCTGCGGCTTCTTGGAAGTCGCAGAACTCCCACACCTAAGACGGCACGACCCATGCAGCAAGCAAACACGCTCGAACGATGACCTTTTGTGTCACGGAAGCTGATACCTCTTGCGCTATGCAATTTTCCCCTTAAACCCCCTCCCGAAGTCGGAAGAGGGGGGGGGACATGTAAAGCTTCTTTTGAACTTCAAGACGGGCACCTCACGTCATCTCACATGTCGAACTCCCCGCTACAAGGCATTGTCAAGAACCATCTCACCCACAAGGTTTTCCTTTTTTTGGATGCCGAGAGTCTCCATCCGAACACATGAGCAGGAATTGCCACTCCGGTCTCCTGCTTGTGCAAATCCCAGCACGTTCAGCCGAGTGGAATGAATAGAACATGAGCATAAGTTTCACAAACATTTGGCTGCCTCATGTCAGCTGCTCATGTTTCCAAGTGCTTCCAGATCTCTGGAATGCATCGTCTCTGCAGAGTAGTGTCACAGCGGCCACCGAGGCCCAGTAGCAGTACCGTCCTATGTATGTCCAATGTACTCCTAGACAAACGGGAACATGTCTGAATATTTGCAGGTAGGGGCAGAGCGAGAGATAGACACAGAGCCAGCCAACCGGGGGAGAGAGAGGGAGAGGGGGACGCAAAGAGAGGTTCTCCTGTTTGCTCCACACCCTAACGGCCAACTCATAGCTCCCTAAACCCTAAACCCTAAAACCGAACCGAAGCCCTGTCCTCTCCACAGCGCGCACATCAGGCTCACAGGACACGCCAGCCTTGGCCTTGTAAGAATGGGTTGAGGGTACTTAGAAGGCTTGGCCGTCTCGGGGTGGAGGCGTAGAAAGCTCTTGCGTGCCTTTTGCAGGGCGGCAGCTTCGTAGAAGGAGCGGTATCTGGTCCTCTGTCCCTTAAAGACAAGCCGAAGCCTCGCCAATTGAACGGACATCCAAGGCTGGAGGACATGGTTTGGATTCAGGAAAGCCTTTTTTTAAATCCGAAAACTTACAAACAGGGCAGGTTGCAAGATCCCACCCAGTTTGGAATATGGGCGTTGATCAAACTCTCTGTACATTATGTGCAGGGGTGCTTACGAAGGTGATCGTGCTATTTTTTTTGGTTCTGTATTAGGTCCCCCCTATATGTCTGAAACTGGACCACAACGCGCGTTGAAGCGGGTTTTGGGGATAAGCAATGGCAGCCAGGCCGCTCCAATCTTGTCGCCGAGAGCTCGTGTAATGACCAAGCCTGGACACCATGCTAAATGCTTTCTGTGAAGTAGCAAGCAAAGAAGACTCATGCCAGTTAGCCATGGCAGCAACGAAACACACAAGTGGCATGCACGGCGCACATATCAATACGACAAGAGATGTACTCATCACCATCATCATCATGATGATGATGATCATCATCATCGGCCTGGCTAGCATGACTCACTTACTCCCCGCCAGCACTGCCTCCCCTCCCCCCCCAGCACCACGCGGCTCTGTGCCTCAATCATCACTGCAACCGCTACATATCATGATCATCAACACCGCTTGCATTGTCATGCGAACATCCCTTGAGGCAATGGTCAGCTTGCTGCCAACAAAATTACCCAAACCCTAAGACCCTCGGTTGGGAAGACACCGGAACCCTGAAGCCGAGCCAAACCCTGCACCCTCAAAGTCTGGGCCTGGATAGAGTTCTCCTTTGAGGAAGACTCGCCTGGGCTGCGTGAGACCCGACTATGATGGTGTCAGGGTCTCGGGACGGTGGGTGGCAAACACATGTCCAGGATGAGTTATGGGCTTCGGGTGGGTTAAACAAGGACTTACGACCTAAGCTGGATTGTGGGTGTAAGCCTTATAGCTAGAGGGTGTGACACGCGGCTTAGGGTCTATGCGTCTATAGGGTTCAGGGTTCATCTGCGCAGAGAAGGCCCGGATGACTGCTAATTACAACTCTTAAGGCCTAAACCCCTAAAGCCCCTAAGCCCCTAAAGCTCTTAAAGCAGCATTTGACAGGGTGCTGACAAAAACCGTAGACTACCACGCGGCTCTTCCGAGCATTGCGGCCTCCAGACGAATCAGGCCCTGCCGAGACTTGACTCGCGCGCACCGCAAATGATCAATCTTCAGCCACGTCAAGCTCGACACAAACACAATCAATCGAAGTGCAATGATTTAGAGGTCAGGAAGGGATGCCGAGACTATTCCTCAAGGTCCGCATGATAGTCAGTAGTTGTATTGCAATATCCCGCCCAAACCTGCTTCAGTATTCAGCCCCCCTGTATTAAAGCACGAACGGGCCACAAGGGGATGTCGCCCTCGAGCTGGACGACCTGTCCACCGGCGGCTTCGATGCGCTGCCTCACGATGGAAATATACGAGCACAAGGCTTGAGCCGGCTCAGGGGTTCGAGGGCTTAGGGCAGGTTTCGACTCTCACACTCGCACCCGGCAGACAAGGCTCCACATAGTTCGGTCTCCGCTGAAATGACTTAGACCCTATACTATACGCCTTGAGCAGAAAAGAAAGACGGGCAGGTTTAGGGTTTAGGTATGTATCTTAACCTGTAGAGACGGAGTATGGTAATCTGAGGTATATGGCTAACTCATGGGCGACTCTGATATGATAGAACCCTAACTAACGGGATCCTTACTCCAGTACCAAAAGCCCCAAAATAAGATACCCTCACTCAACTCCCGGATTCCTCGGGGTCCTTGGGTTTCTGTAGCTCTGTTGACCTCAGGCCTCACCTGTCTGAAGACCCTTACAGTACCCTTATAGTATAACCTTACATCCTTGTAACGTTATAATAATAAAAAATATGAAAAATAATGTTAATGATAATAATAAGCTAACCTTGTGCTATACGTGCATGTACACAAAGACCTGGCATTTATTGATTTACCTGCCCCTTTCCAAGCCACATGGCTCGGCTCAAGGGTTCGGAATTGATGGCTTGCAGGTATCCGGTTGAGGTGTCTAGATTTCCTGAATCTACCGATCTCTCTGTCCCCCTACTTCCGTAGCTCTGGTGTGTGTCTGTGTGTGTGTGGACGTTGTCTGATGGGTCCACTGTAGAGGAAGCACGTCATGACAACCACGCATCCTGCCTTTCCCCCTCTTGGGTCAGCCGGTGTTCAGGTGTAAGCACCTCCGGAAGACGCTCAACGCAGTAATGGCTGTGAGGTCTGTGGCCTTCAAGACTATTGGACGGTCTGCGATTGAATGCTCAGTTGAGCTTGAGTGGACCGGCACACACTACTCTAAAAGAGGCGGGTAAGGATCCGGAGCATCCGGCGTAGGTCGCGTATCTTATCCTTGCTGAGCGAGTGTAGATCTCAGTGTCACGACGATAGCCACACAATCATCGTCACACGGCTCGTGGGGTACAAATGTTGACATGCATGAATATTGAAGTTTGTGAGGCCACTGCTTGCCGCCTACACGGGCGGGACATTGCATCAGGGGTTTTTAGCTGCGAAAGTAAAACCCAGCTGGCAGGGTTTTTGGGAACCGACTCCGCTACTCGCAGTGAAACCTTCACAAAACACAAAAAGACCTCAGCCAACCCCACAGCCCGAAAACCGTAAACCCTAAACCCTAAACCCTAAACCTTTTAAAACCCTAAACCCTAAAACCCTAAACTCTAAACCACTAAACCCTAAACCCCAAACCCCACAGCCCGAAAACCAACCACATCCTGCACCCGGAACTCCTGAACGCCCGTGTTTCCGTACGGTCTCCATTGTAGTTCCCTTTTTTGTTTAACCAATTCTATATTAAGGATCCTAAAGGGTAACCCCAAGAAGGAACTACAATAGAGACTATAGGTAGAATACTCCTGGAACTGATCACCTCCACTTCGATGCCAACTTTGGGCGTGGCGCCTTTCCTTAGAAAGAAGGCGGAGCATAAGCTGCAGTCCTATCTTTCCACACGTAAACATAGGCGCACACTTGCCTTTCCTGTTTTCTCGAATATCTGCTAGACTGTCGGGTTGCTACTGTGAGCCGAAAACACATTTCATGCCCACGAGATCAGTATCTGTAGACTTGCACAGAAAAGACGAATAACTAAGACTGGCGAAGTCATTTTACCTGTCTTCACGCATGAGCACTTGTCTTGGCACATCACACTTTGGAGACGTCTGACAAATTTTTTACGTGTGTATACATATATCGAAATAAACACAAAACTTGAGACACACACATATATATATACACACACGTTGATATCTATATCTATATATATATATATAAACAAACCGAGGCTTGTACTACTCTGTGGATGACGATTGTGGCAGCCGCGGCTGCTTCTTCTCCCGCTCCCACTACTGGTGTTGCTTCTTCGTTTGGTGTTGGGTCAGGTTCCGAAGTTCAGAACTTGGAAATTAGAGTACAAGTTCATAGGAGATAGTATAATATTATGTAATATACTATGATATAATATAATATGATATAATGTAAATACATACAATAATTAATATATACATATGTATATATGTATATATATATATAGACATATGCTCCCCAGATCACTCACCTCCAATCCCGCAACGCTGAGCCCCGAAGCCAAAACCTGCAGGCCTTTAAAGCGTCCGAGTCCAAGCTGCACCGGCTTCGGCTTCGAAGCAATGACTGCTTGTGAGTCCCCCACATGAGCAATGTACCTCTAATTCAGACTTTAGGGTTTATAGGTTTATAGGGTTTTAGGGTTTGTGGTTTAATTTAGGGGGTGAGAATGTTTAGGGTTATAGGGTTTAGGGTTTATGGGGTTTAGGGTTTATGGGATTTATATAGGGTTTATAGGGTTTAGAGTTCAGACTTTAAGGATTTTGGCCCTTGGGACCTCTTTGGCTCGGAAACTGAAGCAAAGCTGGGTTCCTGTTGAGGAAGTTATATAAGTTGCGGGAGGAAGACTGCTTGAGATGGATCATGCCAGGCTTGACATGATCATCTTAGTCATCGCCATGGCGATAATCATCTGAAGAATCATCCTTACATTATATTCTGTATACGCACACATGCGACATGCAAGCCCTCCAGAATTCTCCAGGGCACAGCATGCGCTGGCTGAGGTAGGCCAGAGTGGCTGTCGTCCCACTGAGTTGGCAATCGAAAGCCTCATTTTCCAGACCTGGTTTTGCGGGGTTTTAAGGCATTAGGGGTTTTCGGGCGTACGGTGGGTGGGCAGGGGGCCAAGGGGGGTTTTGGGTGACCTTGGAAATGGCTGAATGGCTGAAAGTCGTTCACACCAGTAGTTGTCGGCCGGAAGCAGAGAGCATGCGACTTCGCGAGGAAGCTGCGCGAGAAGGAGTTACACAAAGGCACCAGCTTCTACAGAAACAAGGGAACCCCAAATGAATGCATCCCCCGATTTCAAAAAACCCTTCTAAACACCTTTTTGTAAACGACAAGCATGTAAGGCTCCCACACTTCTGGTTCGTCTCTACGAACGCATCCTTCATTGCCTTCTCCACCTGAGGTTTAGGGACTATTTTGGGTAGTTCTCTAAAGTAGAGAACCTTTTGGGGGTCCTAGGGTGCCGGTACAATATTTCTTTGGGACCCAAAAAAGGGACCCTAGTAATTTAGTAAGAACTCCCCAAATTTAGGCTTCAAAAAATCGGAGGCCTGATAGCTTTAAGGGCCTCGCGGTTCGGGTTTTCGGGTGTTTCTGTGGAGGCTCCAGACTTTCACTTAGAACCTTGGGTTTAGGGTTTAGGGCTTTAAGGTTTTAGGGAATAGGGTTTAAGGAAACAGCACTCGCACTCGGACAAGCCTTAAGGTTTTAGGGTTTAGGGTTTTTAGGGTTTAAAGGGTTTAGGACCTTTGGGGGGATCCCTTCTCAGCTTGTGGCTGCCATGTCATGCTAGGGGTCCTTCTGTGCGGGATTAAACCTGCTTCCCTGCTGGGGCTGTATTAAACATGATATTTTTTTGTTAATCCTTGTTGGGTTTTATTAGCTATTAGTTTTATTGTAACAAAACGTACACTTGTATCCAGCAAGGACCCAGAAACCCCAGGCCATAGACAATAGGCCCTATACCCAATGATCTTGCGCTCCGAATTGGCCTGACGAGCAGAAACAGCAGATAGCATTGACAGGACCGGCGCGAAACCAATCACTTCGACGAACGCCTTCTGCTGAGACAACCGAAACCACAGAGCCCAAATCTGCTCTGACTTCCGACATCCCCACACCCGAAGCCCATAGCCTTCATCCTTTCTTGCACCGAGCATCGTGTTCTTGATCCAGTTTCTGACTCGGAAGGAACCGAGTGAAGGCTTTAAGAGAGTCTCCGGGTCTCAGCTATGGGCGTTTCCGGCCTCCTTGTGAAGGAAGGCCTGTGACTGGAGCAGAGTCCGTGGCAGAGTCTCCTGCAACAGGCATCTGGGCTACTTCCGGCTTTTCTGGAGGAGGACTTCAAGGATGATGAGCTTTCTTTATAGGGATTCCAAGACGGACCTCAGCAAGTCTTCATCCCAAGACCCTAAACCCGAGTGGCCCCCAAGACTCCGCCCAAGGCTTACAGCGTGTTCGAGGGGCCGAGCGGAGGATAGGCTGGGAAAGGGCCGCAGTTCGACAGTGAAGCTTCATGGGCGCTGACACCCTGAAGCCCCTATATATAACCATGTAAAAGGTAGAACCCTGAACGGAGCCCTTTTAAGGTAGCCTTCTTGCACAGTCCCTTTTTGACACTTCGGGTTTCGACTTTCGGCTGCTGAAGTGCTGAAGGCCCGGCAAGGCCCCTTCCCACGATGCTCGGCTTCGCAAGCAATCCCGAAAGAAAGCTGGAACGAAAGGGCTTAACCCTAAACCCTAAAACCCTAAAGCCCTAAACCCTAAAGCCCTGAAACCCTAAAGCTTAATCTCACGAAAATTTCCAAACAAACTCAACGACAAGAGCCCAAGGCCCAAGGACTCCACCGTGCCTGAACGTAGTTGGCGACACGATGCCCAAAAGGCCCGTGCCCATCAAAGAGACCGACCTCGGGGTTTTGCCAACACTTCCCAGGCCGGACCAAGTTTCTCGGTTCGAGGTTTCGCCTCGCCTCAATAAAGTGTTCCACAAGACTGCTTGTGGTAAAAAAAAGATCTCAGAATCGGGATACTGCGAAGCTGTCAGGCTCTCATGTTTCACCGCTCAGGGAATCAAGGATCTCTTGCAGAGAAGCTCCTCGAAGCCCACTCTCTGAAGGAGAACCACTACTGAATACCACTGCCTGCCGGTGACCCCTGTACTGATTCTGCTGCAACTGCTCCTAGCCACCTCACTGCTTTGCAAAACTGCCAGTACCATGACAACCGGCTTAGTGCCTGTCGATGGGTTCTCTGCAGCTACTTCAGTGACTAGCTGGCGTCTCGGGTTGAAACCGCGGTTCCAGGTCGCGAAGGATGGGACCTTTTGCTGACATCATTGTTTCATCGACATCCGAGGCAAAAGGACCACGAACACAAGTAGGATGGTACCCCACGACTATTGCTCGGAGCATACCCTATGTTAGTGATCCCGCACAGGCATATACCATATACCACAACACGTGGGCCCCTGACATGGACGATGGGTGGGCACAGTCCTTCTGCGGCCAAAAGGCCAGCGTGCATAGGTCCGTGTGAAAGGCGCAGAAGTCGTCTTGGCTTGGGCTCTGAGGTTTCATGCCCTTGCGGCACACGCAGCCTGAGGTGGACAGGGCTCCGCATGCTCCGAGGGTTTTGGCCTTTTTGAAGGCTTTTCCATGCTTGAACGGATGTACTTCCGACGGGGCAGAAACAGGTGTAAGTCAAGGTATACACTGTGATCTGATATGCTTTGGAAGGCGGCGCTTATCCTCACAGGGTTGTGGGCTTCGGGGATCTGTTCGGGCTTTCGAGACTCTGGAGCTGTTGTTGGCGCTTTGTTTGCTTTTTGGTCCCAGGCTATCGTGCTACGTACAAGGCGCCCCCCTGCAAACGCCGCCTAAGAGACCCTAATCTCGAAACCTACATCCAA
>CAJNJA010013847.1:0-12468 GCA_905231915.1 Symbiodinium necroappetens | reverse complement strand
AGACTTTTCCTTCCAGCCTACACTCCCCTCCGCAATCCACCAAGTCTGAGGCCTGGTACTGTACAGTAGTACAGTAGTAGTACAGCAGGAGTCGTGGCTGCCTTAAGCTTGACCATTAGCACACAGGAGCAACCCACCCCAAAAAAAAACCCACCCCCAAAAAACAACGCCGGTCGGTTTTTTGGTCTCGGCTTGAATAAGCAAAAAAACGCATTAAAGAGGCCCACGTTATTAAAAGGGCCGCCACATTACTCGCGCCTGTGAGGCGCGAATCCGTAAGGCCAGCCACATATCGTGCGCCAGTGTGTGCTATCGGTGGATGTCTCGGAGATTTCCGCGAGGTGGACCATCTTCGTCATCGTGTTACGTGTTGACCACCCAAAACTTCTGTCGTAGCGTCTCGAGGTAGTGCTCGACCATCTCTCTGATCTGCTCGGGTTTCCCTTGATCCTGTGCTCGATGATGTTGATCGCCGCGATGTAGAGGAGCCTCTTGTAGACCTGCAAGAGTTGTACTGTGTCCAGGGGGAAGCCGCGGCGTGTCAGCATCTGTGCTCGCGATACTCGGCAAACGTGTTCACAAGACCGTTGCAACATCGTACCATCGGGTCCATTGCAGGTCATCGTAGTCCCTGTCGCCTCGATGACAGAGCGGAATATTTCGACTGTCTGATTCATTGGTTGGCAATCATCGCCTGGGAACAGAGGAGAGTCGTCGGGATAACCCAGTGACCGCATCCGGTGGAGATGTCGTTGTGATGCATGGAAAGGACATAGAGCAGGAGAGCGATGACAGCTGCACGGGTGTGATCGTGTAACACAGAGTCCCACGATGTCCATCTTCGTGCGTGGCAAGTGATGAAGGCCGTACGGCCGGAATGCGTAATCTCTGTCCATGCCTGGTTCAACATCACGGACGCCGCCTCGATTCCCCGGAGCAGCCGCCAGCAACATATGATTACCATGTCGATTCGGTGGCACAATCGTTGTGCCCAGCGCAGGCATCTGCCCTGGGAACTCGAAGTCCATGTGGGAGATCTTGGCGATGTCCTCGACGTAGAAGGAATCCTTGAGCTTCGAGGGACCTCGGCCTCGTTCAACGGCTCGTTCTGCTTGGGACATTCGGAGTATAACCTTGGGGGAACTTGGGTATGTGTCTGTGCTACGTGTTCTTGTCGGGCCTGACTAAAGAGCAGTTTCGAGGTCTTATATCCGCCGGCCCGAAGACTCGCCGCGACTGCGTCGACCGACCTCACAGTCAACGGTTAGGGTCGAGGTCCCATGCATTTGTGATCTGAAGCCACAACTTCCACCGCGAGTCGCGGGATTTCATCGTGGTAGCTGCGTATGTGTTCTTACGCAGCTCGTTGAGGCTCTCATCGCGGAACTCTGGTCTCGCGGCCATTAATGCCTTAGACAAGGAACCTCGCGCAGAGGGTGCTGAGGTAGGCACGTCCCGGCGGGCCACTGGCACCACCGCCCGGGAAATTGGTCGTCTGCCCAGAGCTGACAGGATCTTATCCAGGTCGAGACGGGTCGGGATATCTCGACCAGGGTCGTCTCGGGTATGTTTCTCAGTGCATCTACCGAGAGTATGTCTCGGGATGCCAGACTCGGGGCGAATTCTACCCTAAGAAAAGCTAAAAGGTCCGCGAAGGTCATCGGGGTGACTGCCCGTTACTCGAGCCTGTCGCTGTCGGGTAGGGAAAAGTGGTGTACTGACCGTACACTGAGTGCGATAACGGCGCAGGGGGTCACTTTAATTTCCATTCGGGATTACGTGTCGAACAATGTCGGAACTCGAGGGCCTAACTGCGTTCACTACGGGCTCCTGAAAAACTGCTCTAGCCACATCACCGCCTTCATCACGAAGTTGTTGAAGAGCAAGAGGACGTCCGAGTAGTCGTTCGACTTGGGTCATAAGCAGGTGCAATTGTTCTCGGAGTCGTCCGTTGTCTGCTCGTAGTTCAGCGATCTGCCCTAGCATCGTAGCTCGGGCTGTTGCCTCGTTGCGAGCTGCTGCCATGAAGACTTCAATGGGCACGTAGCTCTCGAAGATATGTGCAAACTCGGTGATTCTCCGTCGTCGTTCTGTGCGTACCCCAGTTCGGATCGCGTCGATGCGAAGTCGTAGTGCGTTGATCTGGTAAGTCAGGCCGTTGACGATCGCTTCGAGGTTCCGCAAGGCAGCGAGGTCGATGTCGTGGAGGTTCGGTTTATTACTAAGTTCCAAAAACTGGGAGCCGGGGCAGTGGGCATGTAGAAGGGGCATGACAAAGCTTCCGTCGCGTCTTACCGACACGCCTTACCGGCTGGCGGACCCTGGCTCAGAATCGGTCTTCTTTTGCTCGTGAGAAACAGGTCAAGCTGCGTCTGCGGCCTATGCCAGTGATGTTAACGTCCCTGTACACTCGATTGACGAGTCGGGAACAAAACACTCGTCTCTGCATCGCCTAGGCGGAAAGAGATCGTGTCAGTGTAGGCGAATCTCGGGGCGTCAATGATCGCATCCCACCCTTGCATCGCCTAGGCGGAAAAGGGGAGGCAGGCGCCACGGTTCGAACGATAAATCGCCGGACTTTCACCGAGAAATCCGGTCCAGCCAACAACCAGCGCCATCGCTGGAAAGTCGCTGGCGGAATGCCCAGCCGTCGGGCTCAGTGGGAGTTCGCTGGAGTCGAATACTATCCAGTCGTTGTCAGCCACCTTACAAGGCGGCCTGGCGCTCCCGTCGGCGTTGTCGGAGGAGCTCAAAATCACGTTCGAGAAGCTGTAGTCGCCCTGGATGTACTGGATCGCGCGTAGCTGGATGTAACACAGCGACATAAAGCGCATGAAGTCGTTTTGCTTCATGATCACGGTGGCGTCGGGGTCGTACTGGTACACACCAAAGTGATAATATGGCGGACCCTTGCGGGTCGACCCGACACCGTACGCCTCGAAGTGCTCCGTCGTGTTGAAAGTCTCGTCCTGGTATTTGTATGGATGATTCGCGGTGGGAAGGAGATCCGGTCGATACCTGTTCTGGCGTTTGATCGAGTAGTTACGGTTGAGGAATTTCTGCATGTTCTCGAGGGTCCACGCGATCTCCTCGAAGTAGCCCAGGAGCTGGTATTTCACAGCCTGGTCCCGAATCGCCGCTTGCAGTGGTGCTCGGAAGTTGTCGGTCCCCAGATCGGCGCGATATTCGGCCATGATCTGTTTGAGCCTCCCGAAGAGCATATCGTCGTCGGCTTTCTCCCATTCCATCAGGAACAGGTGATAGTCGGTGCTGTTCTTCGAGATGCGCTGGCCGCCGTGGACCTCGACATCGATGTTGACCTCGCCGGCTTCGGACATGATGAGCGCTTTCTGGGCCGGTACGAGTTTCTTCGAGTTACGTGCGCTGGCATTCGTGCGATCAGCGTGAGGTCTGTACGGAGTCAAGCATCTTCGGGCAGGTGTAGCGACCATGCTGCTCTCGGATCGGGTAGTCTGTCGAGATCTGGCGCAGCCAGTGGTGGTTGTGAATGACGGAGGTACAATCGACATTTCGGCAGATAAAGTGCTGGCCCAAGGAATCGGTGACCTTGAAGAGGCAGTTGGTGAGGGGTGTGTCGTTGAGGGCCATGTCCCAGAAGGCATAGCCGTAGGACACCTGCCACTGCTCGAAGGCTATCATCACTCGAGCTCGCCGGTCTGTGTCGAGCTGGTCCATATCGGCGACGAATCGAGCCGTCAGAGTCAAAATGCGGGCTCGGACCTCTCGGCGAGTACCAGCACTGGACTCGTCGGGTCTTTCTCGACGAATTTCGTCGCACATCGCCTTCCAAGAGGAGTTCTGGTCGCGAACTTGATCCGAGAGTTGTCGGCGTCTGTAGGTGATAACCTTGGAGCACAACGAGTACCACTCGTGTACAGGGATGGTCGTGACGACCTGACCCTTTCGTCGGAAGACCGGCCTCCGTGTCCATCGCGACTTCTCATCGTCCCACACTGAGCCGAAGTAAAAGGCGGCGTAGGATCCCGCCGTCTTGTCGACGGCAACATGCCACTGTCCCGGTGTGTGTGGTCGTAGTCGTCGTCGAAGTCAGCGACGTCTGCCCGATCGAAGTTGTTGTAGCGCTGGCCTATGACTGTACCTCGGGCTCCTGGCTTCGCTGGTTTCAGTGAGGAGCACTCGCTGTACCAAATGAAGTCTTCCGAGTGGCAAGTGGCACAGGCGTAGCAACACCTATAGTGTACATTGCGCCACAATCGTCGAGCTCGGCTGGGTTGAGGCAAAGGAGGAAGTGCGCCGGAAAGAGCTTGCCGCAAAAGGTACAGTCGAAGGACTTCTCGTGTCTGGGGTCGTCGTGCTTCGCGGAGAGAAAGGCGAGGTACTCGCGAAGTCTTTTGTTGCCATCTTCGTGGCCCTTCTCGATGACCTCGGCCTCGTGGCTCTGAACCGGGTTACCCTCCGCATCGACTGCTTCGCCAGCCAGGCGTCGGCGCCAAATCTCGAAGAGCTGTTCGTTTTCGGCACGAGAGAACTGTTGCCGCAATCGCGCCAGGCCCATTTGTTCCTGGGCTCGGCGAAAAGCGAGGACCTCGACGGCTACCTGAGCAGTCTCCTCGTCGTACATGCGGCGTCGTTGCTTGGCAAGCCGGCCTTCGATCGAGGAAGGGTCGACACCTCCCGTGAGTTCCTCCAAGGCTCGGGCTGCCGGCAACACCGCACCTGACGACTGAGATGTCTCGGTGAATTGTTCGATAGGATCATTTTCACCGATCGGCTGGGTAGCCGTGTGCTGCTCGATCTTGTCGTGTCCAAGTTCGGGGGCACGTCGAGGAGCCATGATGAAGTTCGGGGGAAAGGAGAGGGGGCTTGCTAGTACTCTACGATGCAAGAACGTAGTAAACACTCGAGCACTATCGAAGCCACACAGTCTCCAAGGAGAAAGTAGGCCCCCGGCCGCTACGAAACATGCGGAGCCTAAGAAGACTACAGGAGGTCATCTCTTTATCTCGGTGCAAAGGCAAAGGCCTTCCTCGACGGGTAAGTTTCGAAAAGACTCTATGAGGGCGTTTCGCCGGGAACTGCGGAAAGAAAACCACGCATCGCCTAGGCGGAAGTGGTTCACATACAAAGAGGTCCCAACGGGCTCCGTATCACTCGGTGACGCGCATCGCCTGGGCGGAAGCGTCCCGTGCCGGTGAACGGAGTTCCCAAAAGATGCATCGCGGACTCAGGTCGAATGCTCGGGGAACTCGACGTCACATCGAAGCCGATCGGGTTGTCCTTGCTCAGTGTCGCCGCCTGAGACCATAGCTCGGGGGTTCGGCCGCAAAGTGAGGGGCCGTGTCGGGGTGTCCCGCGAAGTAGGTCCTCATGTTCGGCGGCAGCATCGCCCAAGCACAGTCGACGATAGCATCCGCGATGAGCCGCAAAAATGTTGAAATCCACGAGATGTAGCTGTAGTTAAGTGACAATCGATGAACGTCGATGGAAAACAAGCACCAACCCCGAAGGCGATTGAGCCTTTCTTCGACGCTTGTGTGGTGAAGTTCCGACAAACTCGCAGTCATCGTGTGCCAAACCGTCGAGTAAACGAGGGTCGATTGTGGGTCGTGGAAGTTGTTGGGGACCCCAAGCAAGAGGACCCTCTCTTCGATGGTGCGATCTCGTTCGTGTTAAACCGGAAAGTCGAGGAAGCGGCCGAAGCGTATCAAAGTCGAACGGATCGTCGGCGTGTTCAGTACCTGGTCGAGGTAGAGCACGCCGTCGTAGGAAATCTCCCAAGGGGCATCCCGGCAAAGGCCGCGTACGGATGGTTCCCCGGTGGTAGCATCGACACGTTGTTTGCGCCCAGCCGCACCATCGGTGCCAAAGCCATGGAGAGCACCGGGAAGCCGGTGAATCGGCGACCCGTAATGAAGCCGAATTGCGGCATCTCATTCACCGGTGGTTCTCGGCGAATTTCGTCGAGAGCCGTGGGCCCCTTGTTCCGGAACTGCTCAGCGGGCCAGGCCAACCGGAACCCATCGATGTTGAAGGGCTCGTTGAGCACCGGTGTCATCGGGGATGTTGTCGTGGGTGGTCTCGACGAGATGGTTGCCGGTATCGATGAGGTCACCGAAGCCGTCATCGGTTGTGCCATCGCAACTCTAGGGGGAACAGCAACCCTAGCAGGGGGGATCTCGGGATTAAGAAAAACCTCCGGTGAAACCGTCACCGGAAGGGTTGCCGACCGGGTCGAGGTTGAGCGTGATCGGGGGCTGCTTGGGCATGGCTTTGACCTGGACCGTGGTAGTCTGGGGAGGAACCCGCCTCGCGGACTCGGGGATGTTCTGGTTGATCACTTCGTCGACTTCTGCCCACGGGTCGAATGGTTCTTGTCGTGCTCGTCGAGATTCTTGCACTTCAGTCTCGACGGCATTCCACAAATCATCATCGTCGGGCACTCTGTGGTGAGTTGTCGTCGTAGTCGACTCAGGGTTGTTGTCATCGACCTCGACCATCATCGGCGTGGTGTGTGGGCTGTCTAGCCACCGTTGAGTCGGTGACTGGCCCCGAACGATGGGAGCAGATGTCGGTGTCTCTCGACCGCGGTCCCCCACATCGCCTGGGCGGGAAGAGGAGCCGGGTGCACCATATCGGGGAGCAGAGGAACCATCAGATTCCGTTTCCATACTGGGGCCATCGAAGAAAGGTCGTGTCGACGGTGCTGCCGTTCTTGTCGGAGGTGTCGCGGATCTGGCAGAGGGGAAAGAAGACCTAGTCGGCGTAGTAGATCGTCTGTTGGTCCAAGAGTATCCGGGTCTCGACGGAACCCGAGTCTCGGCCATGCGAGGAGAGGTGCCACGATCGCGGCCTGTCGGAGATCGATCTCGAAGTGCACCACGTCGAGCTCTGTCGGCTTCCCACACTTCGAGCGAGGTCGGAGTGGGCAAAACTCTGGTACTCGTAGTAGGTGGTCCAGCTCGTACCGAAGTGCCACTTCCGAATCGTGCTTGATCGTGGTTCGAAACATACGACGAGCCGCCTCGCGATTGATCTGACGAATGGTACCCCCGTCTGCAGGGTCATATAGGAAAGGCGCCATATCTCGTCGTAGGCCCTGTTGAGTTTGGATCGCGAGTGCCACGGCATTGTCGAAGGTATCCCCGTGCTGATTCCAGCAACGGTCTCCAAAGCCGCAAATGCCCTGAAACCATTTATGGCACAGGAGATCGGGAACCACCCAGCGTTCGGCGATACAGTCCGGGTGTAGATTGGGACAGTTCGAAAGCCGGTCGCAGTTTCTACCATTGGCGATCCTATCACAGACATTGCGATTAATCCTCGGGCCAGGCACCTGCAAGACATTTGAATCTTGTACCTTCTCGGGGAACTGCTCGAGAAGACCACGTGGAACATCGACTCCCTCGGGAATTCTCGTCGCGTCACCTTCGCACAAGAAAGCGAAGAAGGAAGGCGATCGATGAAAGGACATGATCGCAGAGAGTCGAAGGATCAGAGCAGTAACCCCGAAAGGAGAAGAACATTTCTCAAGTGTCTTTAGCCAAAACGGCAACGGATATGTATGCAGTCGAATTCATTCGGATTCTGCAAATCCGCAACAATCCGATTTGCGTTCGGTGGAAGCAAGGAGTTGTCATTTCGCACACGAGTGTGCTGCACTATAAAGCATGACATTGAATAACATAAGATAGTATTATCAGACAACGAAACATCATATGCTGCGCATTAATATGCTATAAGGTCTGATTGTATAATTCTACTTTTTATTTTTTAATGTACATTGGTTGTCTATTCATATAGCATATAAGTTTTGCATAATCCTGATATAGTGTTCATATAAGCATATAGCAATACGAGTCTTTTCATAACATTTGATTGAGTTGTAACATATTTCGCAGTATTAACAAAGCTGGAATTTACTATTGATGCAAGAGTTTGCACAGTCTCAGTATACATATCATAATGAATTAACATCAATATAGGCTAGAATAACAATTAATGCAACATCTAGATCATAGACCTCATCCGATCTGATCTAAGTCATGTCAACAGGGAATGTTGCTGCCACCTGTATATTGCTTCGAAGCCCACTTACTTGTAAGTAAAGACTTGGGCCTCCAAGCCCCCCCCCCCTCCCCCTTGCACCCACACCCCGCGAGCTCTCCGCAGCCCACACCCCTCTGCACCCCACCCACCCCCCGCAGGCCCAAAAACAAATGGCCAAAAATACCACCCATTAAACAAAGGCAATCGAGTTAGATTTAGATTAGTATAGGTGCGTAAGACTGTCGCCAGCTCGTCATGGTTCACCTACCCATTTGCCCCCTGAGTTACACTGGATTCATCCATCTCTCACGAGTATCTGTCTTAATGCTCCAGACAAACAGAACGGGCGGACGGACAAGCGCCTGCCTGCCTGCCTGCCATCTCTCTGTCCGTGTCCTTTCCTTGTCTGTGTCTGTGTCTTGCTGTCTCTGTCGAGGTCTGTCCGTCAAAGAAGACAAACAGACACATAGAAACAGACGGATTGACAAACAGGAGGGTAGACGGACGCAGTGACACATAGAATCAGATAGACAAACGAATGGAGGCGATCCCACTGAGACGGACAAACACAGATAGACAGCCAGTGAGAAACCTGGAAGACTGAATCCTCTCTGCAGCCTGTCCACCAGTTGGCTTGCGCATGTGACGTCTTCACACGCCCATGAATGCGAGCGATGTCAATGTCAGTTCAACAGACAACCCCACTGGAGCCCCCCATGCTAAGCAAAAGAAGCGTTCCATTGGTCCCAGATGCATGCCGCCAAACAGAAAAGCGCCGTAGACAGGCGACAGGAGCTTCAAGGTAAACTCAACCTCAAAGCCTTGCAAGAGAGCAAGAGATAAGTACCAAACCATCAAAGAGTAGTAGCAAGCAGAGTCTGAATCATAAACGAAATGAGGCAGGGCCAGCTGAGTGCAAGCAGCTCATCGGTGCGAAACATGATAATCGGAATTGCGAAGCGATGTCCTCGGCAGACGTGCCGGATCTACGAACGCTGTGGCATGGCACGAAACACATCATGGCTACAAGCAGTCGCTGTGAACAAGTTATGCCATTCCACTGTAGATGCCCTCTGCACCTTCCCAACATCTTGCCGCCTTGCTGAAGCACAACCGAACCCTCCTGACGATGGTAATCTTATGTTCAGAAGACATCCTTCAGAGTTGGCTTTCAAAATAACTGAGAGCTACGTGCCCAGTCTCCTACAGGAAACAACAGCTGAAGGTTGACCTTTGTTATATAGGGGTCATACTGACGCAAAATCTTCGAGCCTGCCCACGGTACTCTCTGCGACGTAGCAAAGCTACTTCCGTTCTCCCACATGAAACGCCCGGGCTCCGAAATTGCCGGAGTCCAACTGAAAGAGTCTGCAATCATTGTCGGGGCGGATGGAATGATGCCTGGTGCAAAACAACATAATTTCAAGATTCTCTCTGAGGCATGATGTCGCTGCCGATGGAAAGTTTTCACACCATAAGTACACCACTGCAGGCCGCAAATAATTGAAGTTGGCTTCCAGCGTGCACACACACATGAAGAAAGACAAGAGGAGCCAAGCAGAGAAAAGGGTAGAAACCCTCAGCATTCTCTTTTGCCTTTAATTCAAAACAGCACTACAGTAAACTGCCTGGGCAAGGGATTGAACTGAATAAACAGCAGCTTCCGAAACGTCCTAACAGCCGTGTGAGATTCTTGGGGCTCGTATGCTGCAGCACAGCGGAGTGTGTCAAGAGCTCAGCACTTTTCGGCCAAGCTGCCGATGTTTGTTCCCAACGTCTGCATGAAAATGATGCCAACCTTGGTGGCGCTCTGTACAAGCCAGGTTGCTGGTTCGACCCTAAAGCTAGCCAAGTTGCATAGCTCAGGCCCAGCAGCTCATTGAATGGCGATAGCCTCAGGAAGACCCAAGATTTTACAGCTGTTGAGAAGGTTGCCATAGGTTGCCTATACTGTACTCGCCTACGTTGGCAAAGGTAGGCTGAACAGGTAGTGAGGGCCTAGCAGACGAGACAAGAACAACAATGCTCACGCGCCCAGAACGTGCTGCATCCTTCGCTGGTGCAGGCAAATCAGCTGTCCCTTGGTGACGTCGTTGTTTCCGCCGAGCTTGATCATGATCTCAGGAGGTACGGGCTCGCCGGGGAACATGGTGGGGAAAGCACGAAGAGTCGCAAAGAACAGCCAAGGGGCCAGGAGACCGATGGGCACGAGGAAAACTGAGGCAACTGGAACGAACGGCATCTTGAAGACACCACCGCCTTCGAGTACTGCTGGTGCCGTCTGCTGCTGCACGGAGAGTAGTCAGAACAGGAGAGTCTAAGGCCGCGGCATTCGACACAGTAGCCGTCCACACTCCTGTAGTAGCCATCCTGGATTATTGATGTAATGCAATCAGGTGATAGCTTTTGGGTCCTTGGTGCAGCTTAAATCCTGTCGGTGCAGCTAGCATGTCAACCTACTTGCTGAAGAGAGTC
The DNA here is from genome assembly GCA_905231915.1 of Symbiodinium necroappetens. Taxonomy (NCBI): domain Eukaryota; class Dinophyceae; order Suessiales; family Symbiodiniaceae; genus Symbiodinium; species Symbiodinium necroappetens. Next base: position 1,965 of record CAJNJA010013847.1, on the reverse strand, counting down.
CTAAAGCTGTGCCGTTGAAAAGTTCTCATCATGGAAAGGTCTATGTCCGAGCATGAACAGATTGGAGAGCACGAACATTCTCTTCAAGATTCCGGGCCGAATATGCTGCTATGTTCAAGAACCTCCTGATGCCATAGAACTCACGGACGATGGAGTCTAGATCTAGATTCAACTCTACACGCTTCTTGGAAGCACTCATTCAAATCTCAGGTGCGGCTGAAAGTTTTCCCTGCCGCGCCTCGCACAGCCCACACGCAAGACCATGTGCCTGGCAAAGGCGGAAGAATTCGGGTGACTTCGTTCTCAAAGCCAATACCATCCTTCATACCGATAGAAGTCAAGCTGCGAGCGCCCGGCTCCCGCCGAAGGATATTAACACTTGTTCTTGAACTTGAGGGATCCCTTTACGGCTCTTGGAGGGGATGAAAGGCTTGAAGCTCTTGCGCCTGGACCAACTTACTGTACGGCTATGGGAACAATGGTCCACTGTCGCGATTGAAGCTTGGACTGGTAGTCGGATAGTCTCCCCCAGTGCTATTGAAAGATCCGCGGAGCCCCATCAGCCTCACCCAACTTGGGACCATGACCCCACAATAGGCGATATAAATGTGGGGAACTCCCGATCAAAGCTTGATCCAAACCAAGAAACGTTCGGCGCACAAAGGCCCACTGCGTTGCCGGGACAAATGACGCTGTCCTGGAGTGAGGTGAACATCTAGCTTCAGACATGTAGCAGCATGCTTGCAAAGGGATTGATAGCTAACGCAAGCAACACCTTTTGAGCGACCGATTGGCCTTGTTGGACATTAGCCTCGAAGGATTTGTACACATTTGTTCAGAACATGCTTCTGACAGGCTGAAACTTGCACATGTCTGGCTCTTTGTGGGGGGAACCGCCGGATATTGTCAGAACCGGTCCCAGCCTTGCATTTGTAGACTTGCAGCGGCTTCTCGAAAGAGGTGTAGTACCTTTCGAAGTTCTATGTCAACTCCGGCGTGACTTGCAAGACTGCATTTGGGCTGCATTTCCAGACGACAGAAGGCCCATCGCCCCGTCTAAGCCCCCAACCAAGACAGTCCAGTAGGCGACAGGGTCGCGAAACAAATGCTGATTCGAGAGCCCAAATGCCTGAACCCCTTCCAGTTGCGCCTCACGATGAAGAAGAACAAAGTTTAAAGATGTTTTCCAAGTTTCTATGAACTGATTATTCGGTGCTTGTGGCCGTGCACCTGCTTTCAATAGCGGACGACTGAAGACTGAAGACATCTTCAAATTTTGACCGAGCGACCCTGGCTTTGGCCGCGGATAGTTCAACGACGCATTCTCCATGGAACTCGTGCAAGGCAGGTCCTTGGATTGTAACCGGCGAGCTGGTTGGCCCTAAACTATATATAGTATAATGCTAGAATGCCGTATGATATAGCAGAACATAAACTTGAAGACATTATAATGTATCATGATACAAGATCATTCAACAGAACATAGAATATAAACGAATACCAACACAGAATATTGAAATTAGCCCATTCAAATACCCAACAGCATTGCTTTAAGCGACCACGACGGCAATTCCAAAACCAAGCAACCATAACGCGTACCACTTCCAAGAGCCATACGGTCACCATGATAGGTCAGCTTCCAAGAAACGGCCCACCACGATGGCAAGTACGCCTCCAAGATCCAGGAGGTCATAACGGTAGGTAGCCACGACGTACACTCATAAGGCAGGTGACCAGACGCTCATATAAATCCATGAACCATGAGGCCATGAAGCTAGGTAAGCCTTCCAGGACCAGTCCACCACGAGTACGGGCAAACTCTATGTTAAGAAAACTACGTTGCTGTTCCAGGGCCTGGGAACTTTCTTAACAGGACAGGTCGAATAAGAAATATAGTTCCCTCCCAAGAGTCTGGTGTACATGGTCTTAATAGAGTCCCATTTCTTGTTTAAAAAGATTTCTTAA
>CAJNJA010013846.1:0-12469 GCA_905231915.1 Symbiodinium necroappetens | reverse complement strand
TTAGAGTTTGGGGGTTTAGGGGTTTGGAGTTTGGGGGTTTAGTGGTTTAGGGTTTAGGGGTTTAGGGTTTAGGGTGTAGGGTTTGAGGGTCTAGAGGTACTTACACCAAGGGGTTAGGGGGCTTAGGGCTTAGCTTGAAGGGTTTAGGCTATCTGTCACATTTACGTTAAGGGTTTAGTATTTCGGCATAGATTGTTGAGGTAATGTAGACCCTTGATTCATAACCGCCCCCACTTCTGGTGCAAACTTTGTGAAGAAGGCGACCGACGAGACCGCTTGTGGGCTGAGGAGCTCAAACCTCGCTTGACTGGTGCAGATGCATAGCAACACCTGGTGAATACAGCCCTCGTCGCAGACGCAATGCTGGTTGGGCTGAAGTTTCTCAGACTGGAAGATGTGTCTGATGATAGTGCGCGTGTCACGGCGCAGCAGGCGATACTGTTAATGGAGATGCTAATATTGGCGCTCTGAAAGAAAGGAGGTTCATTGATCACGGTTCAACCTTACTCATACTAGTGATCTTTAGTTATGGATCCTGGGTAGTATTGGGGCGAACCCTTACAGGGGACCCTTCTGAGCCCTACTTATGGCTCTCTTAACAGGGACCTTATTGAGATAGTCTATAATCCCCAAGGGTCCCCTTAATCCTAACTCCCACACTTATACCTACCCATGAACCTCCAAGTATACCCTAAATTTTCCCTAAATCCGTATAGAACCTTGCAACCCTAAATCCTAACCCCAAACCGTGGACGGTTTCTTTTGGAGTCCCTCGATTTCGGACGCTCCCACTCACAGAATCTCCAGTCTAGCCGACTTGGGTCTAGGTCTAGGACGTTTTCAGGTAGTAGTTACCGTGATAGGAGCCTTGTAGAAGGTCTATATCCCTTATGGAAGCCTTATATACCCTAAACTCCCCAGCTGTAGTTTCCTCTATAAGTTTAGGGTTTAGGTTCGTCTAAAAGCTCGTTTGCCTTCTTGAGCAGATGTGTTGTTCAGGGTTTAGTGTTTAGGGGTTAGGGTTTGGGGTTTAGGGGTTTAGGGGTTTAAGGTTTGGTATAGCAAAATGGGCAGAATGGGCCCAAAAACCCTATTCTGCTTATTAAGGCCCCCCTATACGTTCATCACGAGGTCCCGGTGCGCCTCATTCCCATTCGGAAAAGCCTCAAACCGGACAAGCAGACAAGCTGCGACTGGATTGCCGCGGCGAGGGTTTAGGGTTCCGGGTCTTTGTAAGTTTAGCCATTCGCGAACAATGCCCTAACCCTAAACCCTAAACCCCAAGCAAGAAAACACGGAAGCACCCGTTGAGGATGCAAAGCACGTCAAGCAAGCCTTCCAGGACACACCCCGAGAGGGCAATGCATTTTGCTTGCGGTGCCCTTGACTGATGGTTATAGTCTCCATTGTAGTTCCTTTTTGGGGTTACCTTATAGGCACCTCAATATGAAACTGGTTAAACCAAAAAAAAGGATCTACAATGGAGATTATAGGTACTTACCCCAAACCCTATCAGGGTTTAGGGTTTACAGTTTATGAAACTAAGTCCCCCCCCCCCCCCGACCTTGCGCTGAAGGTGGTCCTCCGTGTGGTTAGGATGATGTCTTCAATGTTTCATTGGAACCCAGAGGGTCTCTGGACTCCCGGCTAAAGCCTGCAGGGTTTAGGATTTAGGGCCCTGAAGAAGCTTTTTCGGTTCATGGGTAGTAGTAAGTGGTGTGAATTCATGGGGTTAGAGTATAGGCTTCATGGGTCGCTATAAGTGGGGTTATAATTAGGGTAACTGGAAGTATAGCCCATATTAGAGGACCTGAAACATCCAAGCGGACCTTAAACCCTGCATTACTAAACCCCAACCCTGGGCGTATACTACGGTGGATGATATAAATCGTGCATTACCCATAAAAAGGAAACTACCATAATTCCCATAGTTTAGGGTCCTTAAGGTAATGCAGGATTTATATCATCAACAGTATATATTAAGGTTTCCTAAGGAATAATATTGGTAAGTAATATTGGTAAGTATTTAGGTCTCTATAGTAACTGGGACCACGGGTTTAGGCTCCCGCATCCTCGAGTCAGCCTTAGAGCCAAAGGCTTTGTGCCCGAAGCCTTAGTTTGACAGGGGGAGACCCTATCCCCTAAACCCTACACCCTAAACCCTGAACCCTAAACCCAAAACCCTAAACCCTGAACCCTAAACCCTGAACCCTACACCCTAAACCCGAAACCCTACATCCTAAACCCTACACCCCTCACCCTACACCCTACACCCTAAACCGGAGAATCTTATTTGGAGGATCCTGGGAGTCGGAAAGTGAGGTTATTAGCGTCTTCATTGGGCTTTTATAAGTCTTTTATAACTCTAGTTACCCAGAGAACCCAATACTCCTTAATTAAGGTATATACCTTAAATCATAATATTAAGGCCCCTACAATTGAAGGTATATTCCTTAGTTAAAGGGTATTGGGTTCTCTGGGTACGTTGTTTATAACCCTAGTTACTACGTCCGACGATCCTTCAAGGTTTTGTTCTGGCTTATTCTTTGTTACAGTAAAGCTACACAGGGGTTAGATGGGCAGTTCTCCAAATTAGGGCCCCCTTTTTGGGGTCCCCAATTTAGTACGGCACCCTTATAAAAGGAGGACCCTAAAAGGGACCCTACTTGAGAGAACTAGCCATATGTGGGTCCAGGCAGTAGTACCCCGGGAGGATCCAAAAAGTAGATCCCGTAAAGGGGTTCTTATAAAGTACCCTTTAATAGCTAGGGTCCCAAATTGGGGGATCTACTTTCTAGATCTTCCCCGGATTCTGGGTATAGAGCCTTCCAAATTCTACAGTAACAGACCGAAGGTGAAGAGACTCCAGCATCACTGGTTTCGCGATCTACCCTTAAGTCCAAAACGGCTTCAGTAGGGGGGGGGGGGTAGAGTTTAGGATTTTGGGTTGTGGGTTTACTGTTTGAAGTTTTAGGTTTTGTACTCTGGCTTATGGTGGACTAGAGGTTTTGGTCCCCGAAGCTCAGTGCTTCCAGGAGCATGAACCCCATGAAGCCTAAGCCCTGCCATCCTTCCTCCACTGTGTACTGGAGTACTATACTCGCCAGTATGAAATAAAAGTCTATACGTTTTTCTCCCTGACTACTTCAAAGTCCAGTGATACAGAAGCCAGAAACCCTACAGCCATAGGCCCTCGAAACAGTGGAGATTCAACTACTAAAACCCCTTCAAACCCCTAATCCCGAATCCGCATATCCTTAAACCCTAACCCCTACAACCCCAAAACAAAAAACATCCTGAAGCTCCTCTCAACGCAAAGCCCCAAGCCCTAAGACCCAAAGCCTTGAATACGCCCCCCTAAACCCTGAACCCTAAACCCCGAGTCAGGAGCACGGCGTGATAGGAACCGATGTGGTGTACTTGGACCTCAGCGACTTGCAGGCGCGGATAAATGCTTTGCCCCCGGGGGCGATGGAGGGGTGGAGATGAGGAGATGGAGATGGAGATGGAGGGGATTGGAACTTGTTTAGGGCTTAGTCAGGGCTTGGGGGTTAATTAAAAGTCGGGGGGTTTAGGGTTTAGTCAAGGTTTTGGGGGCTTAGGGTCAGGGGTTCGAGGTTTTGAGTTTAGGGTTTTTTTGCTTTTGGGGATCCCATGTACTCATGCATTGCAAGGGTTCTTTCGCTTTTTTGTTTGCTTAAACTAACCTTTGGCCCTGTGTCAGTGGGGACGAAGGGGAGGTTCCGGAGAACAGGACCCAGGCTGCAGACCCTATATAGTACGTTTGATGATATAAATCCTGCATTACCGACAAAAAGAAATATACCATGATTCCCACAGTTAGGGTCCTTAAGGTAATGCAGGATGTATATCATCAACAGCAGGATCCTGAATAAACGCACCACTAAGTTTTTTTACCAAAAAGCCACATGTGGGCTCTTCATTAGAAACTTGGAGCTTCAGGGGTAGTTCTAGGTCGGGCTATAAGTCCCCTAGTATGGGACATACTTGCAGTTACCCTACTTAAGAAACCCCACTTATAACAACCCAAGACCCTCAACCCATCCTAAACCCTAAACCTTAAACCCTAGACCCCCTTAAAGGAACCCTTACGGCAACCCTTAGCGGCACCATCACTACCCATGAACTTCCAAGTAGCCCCAAACCTACAAAAGCCGAAGAAACCCAGAGTGGAGGTCCTTAGAGTGTTTAGGTATTTCTTAAATTAGGGTCCCTTTAAGGGATCTATAAGGGTTTCTATAAGGGTACTATAAGGGCTCTATATGGGTAGTTCTCTAAATTAGGGTCCTTTTGGGGAGAAGTTCGTGGTTTACTGTTCAGGGTGTAGGCATTAGGGCTTAGGGTTTATGCATTGGGGTTTGGGGTTTAGGGTTTAGGGTTTAGGAATTCGGGTTTAGGGTTTAGGGTGTAGGCATTAGGGTTTAGGGTTTTGGGTTTATCTTGCACAGGTGCTTTGCGACAAGGTGGGCGACCGAAAGAAGATCCTCAGGCGATGTGCCGGGGCTTCACAGACTAGGTTAAAACCCCTTAATTCAGGAATATACTTTAAATTCTAGGGGCCTTAATATTATGATCTAAGGCATATTCTTTAATTAAGGGGTATGGGGTTCTCTGGGTACAACTAGGAGTCTAGGTTCCCCGGTAGTACCCTTTTGCCCTTTTTGTTTCGGGGTCTCCTTCTTAAAACCCTATAGTAGGAAAAAGGGTACTCCTATTATTTAGGGGTCACTCGGGAACCTAGGTAGGGAATGGGGGAATGGATCCCTATGATATTCTCTTAAGGTCCCCTATAGTCGTCCCAAAAACCCATTCCTCCATTCCCTACTAAGAACCAGTCAGAAAACTACCGGCCACTCAGGAACCTGGAACAGTTGGTGATGGTAAAACCAGCGAGCGTACTCTACTTGGAGGGTTCATGGGTCGTGGCGGTTCCCTTAAGGGTTGCCGTAAGGGTTCCTTTAAGGGTTTAGGGTTTAGACGGGTTTAGGGTTTTGGGTTAGTAACAAGTGGGGTTACAAGCTCATATTGGGGACGTATAGCCTTGCTCTTAGCTACCCATGAACTTCCAAGTAATAAACCTTACCAACAGAGTAAACTAAAAAACTCTGGGGTGCTTAAAATGAGTATGCTGTGAGCTATTTGTTTTAATTGCGAAACCCTAAACCCTAAACCCTAAACCCCTAAACCCTAAACCCTAAAGCCTAAAGCTCCCCCAAAAAAAAGCTCAGGACAATCCTTGGCCCTTGGGGGGCTAAGAGTCTTGGTGGTTTTGGAGCTTAGGGTTTTTGGGACTGGGATTTCCCGGCCTGGTTCTTAGTAGGGAATCCTTAAGAATATCTATAGGGGTTCCTATAGGAGATCTATAAGTCTACAAGGGTACTATCGGGCTCCTTTAAAGGGAATTATAGGGTTTAGGGGTTGGGTAGTAGGGAATGGAGGAATGGGTTTTGGGGACGACTATAGGGGACCTTGAGAGACTATGATGGGGATCCATTCCCCCATTCCCTACCTAGGTTCACCTTTTGCGCTTCAGGGGTTTAAGTCCAGTTTAGGTTGCTTGAGGTGTGGAAGTGTTGGATTTCGGGGTTTTAGGGGGCCTTTAGCAAAAAGGTCGATACACCCTAAGCTAAACCCAAGCATCAGGGACGGCACAGTGGGAAGTGCAAGGGGCTGCGATGAGTGCCTGGGTTCTGGAGTAACAAAATGCTTGAAAACGCTTTTGGGGGGACCTGTCCCTTAAAGGAACCATGATGACATAAAAGTTCGCACATTTTGCCCCCCCCTTCAAAGTCAGGCATACTTCGACTTGGTCTGCTTGTGATTGAAACTACGGCTGCTTTAACTCAGACACCCCGCTGCAAGTGGCACGAGCCTCGAAATAGGCAAGTAATTTGGGGTTTAGGGTTAGGTTGACAGTGCAGGTTGCGAGGGCGCACTGTTCCGCGCACTACCAACGAATGTGCCAACAACCAAACCACAATGTGAATCTGTCCATAAGCATATCCTTGGTGGCGTGAAGCCATAGCAGAAGCAGCAGCTGCGGCTGCAAGCACCACCATGACCGTCATCACTGCGTTGGCAGGTTGACGTGTCACGGCGCAGCAGCCACGACCGCGACCTGCACTAACCCAACGACTGGTGTGAAAAGGAGCTCCATCGACAATGACAGCACCTGTGAACACTCGTAGTTTTGGCTCTCGCTAGGCAACGGCACAATGGCCATGTGCATGCACAATGTGTGAAACACCTCGCGTTATCGGCCGTGCACATGTCCTGACCCGGTGGTCAAAGCATATTGCTGGTGAAGGTAGGCAAGAGCAGAACCGTCTTCTAACGGTTGGTGCTGCTGGTTGGCCCTTCGGCACAGGGTGCTTGTGGCCTCCGCGTTTCAGAAGCCCACATGCCTGGCTTGGTGCGAACAATACCCTTCCCAAACCCGGCACGCAGCGATCCCAGGACCCCCAACGTTTGCTTACTTAGGGGCTGAGTAGGTAACCTTTAACCTTTTGGGGCTTATATAAACCCATTATAGTTCAAAAGGTTAACCTTTTTTGGGCTAAGGTACTCGGCCCCTAAGCTTAATTTCAGCCCGCCGGGATGAAACCTAAACCTGAACCGCAAGCACCAAAGACCCAACGGAAAAGAAGCGAACTGAAGGACCAACATTCAATATCCCCGTATAGTTCCCATGGCAGCATACGGTAAGGTACCCTTAGCTCTGCAACATGCAGGTTAGGGGTTATAGGGATTTACGAAAAAAACAAGACACCTCACTATGAGCTCTGCTTTGCGGCGACAGGAGTCTCCACGAACTCAAGAATGCAAAGGTCATGCAAGAGAAGCGGCTTGCTTGGTGGCAAGCTGGGTTCTTGTTAAAGGATTTAATTTAAGTTACCACAATAGGGATCAATAGTAAACAGTATGGTTTTCTTATTACGGTAACTTAAATTTAATCCCTTTAAACCATAAACCCCTAAACCCTTAACAAGAACCCCGTAAAGGAGTGGTTTGGGGCTTCAGGCTTTCAGGTTAAGGGATTAAGTGCAGGACATTTTCAGGTGGGTAGTTACCTTTAAATAGGCGCCTTATAGAAAGTCCAATATACCTTATAGAAGCCTTATGGAAGCCCTCTATACCCTAAGCTCCCCACCTGTAGTTTCCCTCAATAGACCCTAAACCCTAAACCTTAAACCCTAAACCCTAAACCCTGAACCCTACCCTAAACCTGTGGTTCCCTTTAATTAAGAGTTGAGTGCCTTGGGCTGGGAGGATTTCCCTGAACCCAAGGTAAAGACGATGGGTTCCTTAGAGGGCTCCACTAAGAGTTCTACAGGGCTTGATCCCTTTCGGACGGTGATGTAGGAGTTTCAAGCGTTTGAGGCTGTATAGTTCCCTAAACCCGAAACCCTGCCTAAACCCTAAACCCCAAACCCAACCGAAACGCTAAACCCTTTGCCCTGAACCCTTTAGGGCGTTAAGGCTTTGGGAGATCAAGATTCGGCCTACAGGGTTTCACAACGCGAGCGGGAGCAGTTAGTCATAGCATTCCCCCTTGTAGTCCCCACTGTAAGTATGATAGAAATCTTTATTGGTGTTGTCATGGTTTGGGGTTGTTTAGGGTTTAGGGCCGAGGTATGCCTGCTAGTTAAGCTGAGTAGGTAGCCTTGAATGTTTCTTGAAACATTCAGGGTTTAACATACCCTGAAGAGTTCATGGGAGGTTTCGCAAGAACAACAGAAGTGTCAAAGTTCAGGCTTGTACGGTTTATGGGTTTGGGGTTTGGGAACTAGGCCAAGGTTCGAACCTGAAAGGCTACAGCCGCAAAACCTTAACGTTCAGACCCTTATGGAGGCCATTGCAGTAACGAGATATATATATTACTTACATACATACATACATACATACATACATACATACGTATAACATATATATGTATGTAAATGTTTATTTATATTTAGAGTATATTCACTGGCATACTGATAGGCTTATACGTCTAAAGATTATTAAGGCTGCAAACAAGTACACGAAGAAATCAGAAGCAAGCTGGGTTCTTGTTGGGGGATTTAGTTTAAGGTACCCATCATAAAGAAACCACCCTGTTATTAACTACAGATCCCCATTATGGTAACTTAAATACAATCCTTTAACAAGAACCCCTAAACCCTAAACCCTAAAGCCCTAAACCCTGTAAAGGGGAGCCCCTCAGAGAGGCAAAAGCCCAAGGAATCAGACGCAAAACCCTAAACCCTCAACGCTACGCCCTAAACCCTATTCCCAAAGTCCTAAGCCCTAAACCCTAAGCCCTAAACCCTAAAGCCAAGGAATCAGACACAACACCCTAAACCCTAAGCCCAAGGAACCGAATCATCGGGAAGTTCTACCCCTGGGAGCCTTGGGGTTGCTGCTGCCTCTGCCGAAACCGAGATGTCCCAGCCCCTTTCCTGGGCGCTTGTTGTGGGATAAAGGGTTAAGGATTTAGGGGTTTAGGGATTTAGGGATTTAGGGGTTTAGGGATTTAGGGATTTAGGGTTTTAGGGTTTTAGGGATTTAGGGTTTAGGGCTTAAGGGCTTAACTTAGGGTTTAGGGGATGAGGGGTTTAGAGTTTAGAGTTTAAGGGTTTACGGCTTAGGGGTTTAGGGTTCTTGTTCAGGGATTTAGTTTAAGCTGCCATAATAGGGATCTATAGGGGTTCCTAGGGTTCCTTTCAAGGCTTTCGGGCTCAGGGTTTAAGTTACCATAATCGGGATCTACAAGATGGTTTCTTCATGATGGTAGCTTAAGTTAAATTCCCCTAACAAGAACCCAGGTTTTGTGCGAAAAAGGAGGCTGTACATTTAGGGCCGTTAAGGTTTTCCGGCCTAGGGTAGGAAGGATTTAGGGTTTGAAAAGGGTTCTTTGTCACAGTCGGGTAACACTTTGCATTCTATGGGTTCTTACACTCATAAAGGAAAAGAAAGTTAGATACTTAAGACTATCCCAACCATGAACTAGGTATAAGCGAAAGCAGGCTCTGGAGCGGGGGCGGGGTGCAAAATGTACATCCACATTCTTGGGTTGCGAGAAGGAAAAGCCTTAGACCCTGCCTTAAGCCAAAATCTAGGACATTTTCAGGTGGGTAGCTAGCGTTATAGGAGCCTTATAGAAGGTCTATATATACCCCATAGAAGCCTCATAGAAGCCGCTATGTACCCTAAACTCCCCACCTGTAGTCTCCTTTAAAAAAGCCCGGAATCTTCAACCCTAAACTGGTTCCCTGTTGGGGCCATAAAAAAGATTATTTTAATCCTTATTAGGGTTTTCTTCTAACAAAAATGTAAAATTGAATCCTTGTTGGGGCCATGTTAAAGATGATGTTGTTTATCCTTATTAGGGTTTTCTTATAACAGAAATGTAAAATTTGGTATCCAACAGGGAGCCAGTACACCCTCCCAAACCCCGCAGACCTTCCCCTAAATCCCAAACCTTGGAGGTCTAAGCCTTAGAAGCCCTAAGGCTGAAAACCACCGTAAGCTTTCAATCCGGCAGCCCTACCTGGCCCCAAAACCCCCCAAAACCCTAAACCGTGAGGATGTCTGTACCTCGGGAACGAGCCTCCTCTTAAGGGATTTAGAGAGCTCTTTCAAGGGATCCTTATTTATGGTTTGCGGAGAAGTCCTTTTAAGTAGCTGGGGGGGGGGGGGTGTACATTGGGCTTTTGAGGGTAGTCGCCCCTAAACCTCCCGAAAGCCAAGCCTAAACCCTAAAGCCGCGATCAGGCTTAAGACCCGGAACCTCCCTAAACCCTCAACCCGAAACGGCCCTCATCCTCAGATGATCGTCCCCAAACCCTGAACGATCCCAACCCTCTGCAAGCCTGAAGCCTCAACCCTAAACCCCTCAACCCTACAACCCTAAACTCTAAGCCCTTATAGTACCCTTATGGAGCCCTTTCAAGGAACCCTTATCATCCCATTTAGGGGACCCCTAAACCTCAAGCTGCCTTTGACAGGAAGTTCCCCCAAACCAGGTAATCGTCCTAAACCCTAAACCTTAAACCCCAAACCCCTAAACCCCTAAACTCTAAACCCGTAAACCCTACAAACCCCAGGTGATCGTCCTAAACCCTAAACCCCTAAACCCTAAACCCCTAAACCCTACAAGCCCCAGGTAATCGTCCTGCCCACGGTGATCAAGTTCAAGACCCGGCCGAGCTTGAAGCTCCTCGCTCGGCATGGTTTTTCCGATGGGGTCTTACTTGGAGGTTCATGGGTAGTTATAAGTGGGGTTCATAGGGTTCCTTACAGGGTTCTATAGGGTTTAGGGTTTAGGGGTTTGGGTTTAGGGTTTAGGGGTAGTTATAAGTGGGGTTATAAGTCCCCTAACTTGGGTTATAACTATAAACTGGGTTAATTACTATAGTTGCCCTATTTATAACCCCACTTATAACTACCCATGAACCTAGTAGGGTCGTTTTAGGGTCTGGGGGTTTAGGGGTTTTAAGGGGCTTTTAAGGGCTTAAGGGGTTCTAGGGGTTTAGGGTTTAGGGTGTCTTAGGGCTTTTAGGGTCGTTTTAGGGTCTGGGTCTTCCGGGTTTAAGGGGTTTTTTAGGGGTTTAGGGGGGTTCTAGGGTTTAGGGTTTAACTTAGTTCCCCAATATCCAACCTTTAAACTTTTTTGGGCTCTTACAATTTAGTAGTAATCTGAAAGTTTAGCCGTTTATTTCCCTGGTTAATTTTGGAAGTAAGTTAAGGGGTTTTAGGGTCTTAGGGCCTTTTTAGGGTCTTGGTCTTCAAGATCCTTTAAAGCTTCTAAAGGAGGGTTTATGGTTTTCTTTTAATGGAGCCCTAACCCTAAAACCCTAAACCCTAAAGCTTTTGAGGGGTGTTAGGGCTTTGTAGGGTAGTGGTCTTCAGGATCCCAAGCACTTCTAAGGGGTCTTAAGGAGTTTCGGGGGTTTACGGGCGTTACGGGGTGTAGGGGTCTTTGGGTTTTGGGCTTTTGGGGTGTTTTGAGGGCTTTAGGGTTTAGGTGTTGAGGGTTACTTATATATATATATATATATTTTTGGAGAGAGGCGGGTTAGGGATTTAGGGCTTGGTTTAACCACGAAGTTTGAGAAACACAAGCTAGCCGATGTCTGCATTTCTGTATATAGTTGTCTGCTTGCTTAGACCCGCTCTTACATATTCACATCATGCGTATAATACATGTATGTATATGAACATGTAGATATTGCTGCGCGTGTGGCCCCAGAGTATACGCCTATATCTATGTGTATACACACACCCTCGACCTCAAGACAATCCAAGTGCCTGAACCCCTGAGCCCTAATCATAAACCTCAGAGGGCTGAAACCCTAAACCCGAAACCCGAAACCCTAAAGCCTAGATGCTAAACCCTAAAGCCTAGATGCCTACCAAAATACGGGGTCATTGGCAGTGACAGACATCCTGCTGTCTTTGGCATGGCAACTCTGAGATCCGGGCTTGACTTGGGGGGGTCATGGAACTTAAGAAGTACCTGGGCCCCAAAGAACCTACCCTTTTGAGGGCTCGTTATGATGAGTTCCTGTTATAAGTCCCTAAAAAGGGAGGCTCTTCGGGGTTAAGGTAGGGGTATGGGGTGCCTTAGTTGGGGGGTAAATGGTATTGATGGGTCTACTTGCATTGTTTCTAACCCTAGCTACCAAGTCTCACGATCCCTTCAACTTAGATGGCCAATAGAGAACTTTAAGCTTTTTGGCCTTATACATGACATCTTTCCTAAAAAGTTTGAGCTTTTTTGGGGCTTGGTTGTTGAAGAAGAGAGTCAAGCAGGGTTGAGGAGTTTATGCCTATGCTTGAGGCCTTCGATCTGAGGGGCTTTTCTGGTTCCTGGCCTTGGGCATGTCTTTTTTGGAGGTGTCATGGGTAGTTATAAATGGGGTGATAGGGTTCCTTTAAAGGTTCTATAGGGTTTAGGGGTCAGGGTCTAGGGCAGTTATAAAGGGGTTATACGTCCCCTAATGTGGGGTTATAGTTACAGTTACCCCACTTTTAACCCCACTTATAACTGCCCTTGAACCTCCAAGTACCCCTCAACCTCTGAATCGTGGCTCGCAGTACACGGCCATGTTCACCATAACCTAAACCCCAAAGCTAATTCTGAAAGCCTGAACCCGAAACACAACATCAAAAGACGCCCCAACACAAAGCCTAAACCCCACACCCTAAACCCTCAGCCCGCAACCCGTAAACCCCAGACCCCAGACCGAAAGTCCCTAAACCCAAATGCCAAGCCCTAAACCCTAAATCCCTAAACCCTAAACGCCTAAACCCCTGAACCCCTAAACCCCTAAACCCTTAAACCCTGAACGCCTAAACTCCAAGCTCTGAGTTTCCTCCGGGTCGAAACCTCGACCCCTAATCCCTAACCTTGAAGTCCAGACCTTGAACGCCCTAACATAGGGTTTAGGGTTCAGGGTGTGTC
>CAJNJA010013845.1:0-12470 GCA_905231915.1 Symbiodinium necroappetens | reverse complement strand
TTGTGATGTCCAATCAACAGATCAACAGCGGTATCTTTGTTGATCAGTCTATTTATCTATACATACATACATACATACATACATACATACATACATACATACATACATACATACATACACACACACACGCATACATACATACATACATACATACATACATACATACATACATACATACATAGATACATAGATACTTAGATACATAGATACATACATACATACATACATACGTACATACATACATACATACATACATACATACATACATACATACATACATACATACATACACACACACGTGCATGCGACACAATTCAGGTGGAGTTGGTCCGGCATCCCACGGAACTGAATCATCAGGTAGCTAAGTTCATGGGCTTGATACAGCCTCGGCACTGCCCCTCTTGCGCAAGAATCTCCTTCACGGGTGTCTGGCTGCCACTCCGGATGTCCTTGAGCACGACCTGTAGGTCACTCACCTCAGGGCCTAGAGGTACGACATTCAGAGCTCAGCGTTTCCTATCAAACGCTGAAGTTTGCAGTCGCGCAAAGGTTCGGACAAGCGCTTACATGCCGTTTTGGTTTGCCAACCCAGCCTGCGAATCGAATAAGATGTCGTAGACATCCCCTTCCAAGGCAGTGCCACTCGAGCCGAGAGGAGTGTAGCTCGGCCCCATGCCCGTAGTCTGAACCAGTCCAAGAGGTTGAAACTCAACCTCTGAGGGACAGCGGTTGCCGATTTGGGCAATCTCAATCCGGATCTCAGCAAATCTTGGCGGACCAGGAAATTGTTGAATCTGCAGAAGTGGTTCCAGATCAGTTTGAGATCCTTTGCCCGGACCCTGCAGGAAGGCACCTGCCCACCGAATCAGGTGGAGCATGGGAACAGAGCTGTTGGCTTGACTTTCTGCCGTCGTCCCATCTGCATTCACAAGCGGCAGGGGCTTCCCGAAGCCTGTGAACCAACACTCCTCTGGAAAGGTCAGAGACCAAGGAAGCGAATGTGTCTCACGATTTGGGAGGCAACGCGAATCTAAAGCCGTGTAGACGACGATGCTCCTTGGCTGTGACTGATGACAGGATTTTGAGGTGAGTTCCGGAGATTCTCCTCACCGGGTGGTAGCAAGGTCTGATCCATATCAACTATTCTGGTAGTGCTGCTGCTCGCAAGAGACGTAAGGCTTTCCAGAATCCTGCACTCGAGAGGCTGTGCGGAAGCAGCCGCGGTACCTTGGCGACAGGTCTCGTGCCAGATGGCATGATGATTCCAGACATTGCTGGTAGTTATCGATACTAACACTATAGGTTCACGTGGTATTGCTCCGATACTTCAACAATTGCTGGCAGAAGCAACATCAGCAGCAGCAGCAGCCGCTGTGTGTCTTCGTCGTCGTCGTATCAGCAGCCGCCGAAGAAGTAGTCGTCGTCATCGTCGTAGTCATGGCGGTGGTGGTGGTGGTTGTAGTGGCAGTGGTAGTGGCTGTGGGCTTTGGAAAGTAGTGGTGATGGCGGCGGTGGCGGCGGCGGCGGTGGTGATGGTGGTGGTGGTGGTACTAGTAGTAGAACTCGTGATGGTTGTAGTGGGCTAGAAGCAGTGCCGTGGCGGCGAGAATCTACTATCACTGTCACCACAATTACTCCTGCCCCCACGTCCACGGCGGCGACGACTGCTACAATTACGGCGACGTATACTGACACAGAATCAACGGACGCCCAAATCCGGGTACGTTAACAAGCCGGACCCTCTCCGAAAGTGATCAGTATCGCTCTTGCACAATCTTCCCCTCCGCATCACAAAAAGCCGGGCAATCTTGATTCGCGTGAGGTTGCCACGGCGCACGGTTTGACGAAAGGAGGCCGAGGCCTCCGCACCGTGGCTGCTGACCACAAGGCGGCACACCTTTTCCAAGGTTTCGGTTCGCTGCAGCGTGCACTTGGGCATTTTTGTGGGACAAGCATACGGCTGTTTCCCTCTCGGTTGCATGCTATCAGTCACTAACCCATTCAGACAGCATGGTCGTTTACATACACGTGTCGTGAGCCCCATCCCCTAAACGATCCCTTATAAGGGTAGTACAAGTAGTAGTCGTTCTCACCGAATAAAGAATCAATGTAGGTACAAACATGCCAAGGCTTTTCGATGTCAAACTGTCAACCTACATGCTCACGTCACGCCGGTATATTTTGGGTGAGTATAGGTGCAAGAGCTGCGAGCGCAGCAGACTCATTCAACAGTCGAACCTACAAATATATATATATATATGCAAACTCTCGGCCTGGCGGTGCCAGCCATTTTGAAAACGCATGGTGCCTGCAGCTAGGAACCGTACGATGTCCCAGAATTGATCGTTGTAGTGATGACAACGGTTCAACGGCCGTGGCATGCTCCCAGTATTCAGGCCCGGAAGTCGCGCAAACAACACCAACATAACCAATAGCGCCAGCCAGCATGATGCGAAGCAGCGGGTCCCGGCAACATGTTGTTACTGCTGCCTTAATAGCCTGAATACATGAATAGCGTTTGCTTGGTATCGTTGGTGGTAGCAGCACCATCTGTACCATCATCGCCACAACCATCACCTTCATCATGTTCGCATCAACGGCAACAGCAGCATCACCATCATCAGCAGCGGCATCATCATCACCACCAGCATCAGCATCAGCATCAGCATCAGCACCAACGTCAGTATCATCATCATTACCATCATCGCTAACATCATCATTATCATCATCGTCATCTTTTTCATCATCATGCCAATTGGTCATTATCACGATGCACAACGTCCCCACGCCATCAGTATCATCCGACGACTCCAATACTGAAGCTCGGCTGGGAGTATTGACAGTATATTGTCCTGTCGTGTGAGCCCTGGGCGTAGGGTTTTGTGATAGGAGTTTAAGCTACAGTACGGGACCTCCGGTCCACACTGCCATCACAACATCTCTCCAGTTATCATCCTCTACATTCCTCTGTCCATCACGACATTCCCGCCGGACCATTGGTTCACCAGCCCGGAAAGTGTCGACAGCAAAGATCCCGTAAGCCTCACAAGCTCCTGTGAATGTGCCTAGCCTTCGCATGCCCAATGAACTTGGCCGCCTCGGCAGCGAAATCTGGGCCTTGGTGTCAGGCTGAAATGAGCTGGGACTTTCGGTGACATCAGTCCAAAACTGCAACCCTGACCATCACTCCTGAACCGCTTTCAAGGCAGTGTGTGGGAGCGCGGGACCGCAGAAATGTGCCGAAGGGCCGAAAGTTCCTGCACCAACGTCCATCGCAGCGGGTGCCTTACCGAAAGGACATGTCCATACCAAGGTTGCGTTGAACATTTTTATCGTCACAGGTTTGCTTTCGGGTTAAGGACCAAACAGAAACGACAAATAAAGAAAGAACGCTCCCCAGCAGGGACGTCTGCAACAACGCCGCTTGGAACACCCGGGGACACAGGTGGGATGTGCTGGTGCTTTATCAGTCCTGCAGACCTACAGAGGCCGCCCATGGCCAGATGATTTTGATTGGCACTCTACAGACAACGAGCACCCTAATTTCACGAGTCTTCGTGCTATTTGTCGGCTTGCCGACGGTATACTACCAGGGGTCAACACTTCGTCAACTTGTTCGGGATGACTTAACAATGCTTGTCTCCCATGGCTTTCCCAACCTGCAAAGCAATGACCCCGAACCGAGCCCTGCTTGCCTCTGCTCCGTTCAGAAGCACCAGAGCCATTTGGTTTGGGAGCCGGTAGCTCCTTGGGAAACGTGGAAGTGTACAAGCGGAAAAACTCAACCAGACACCAGTTGGGGCAAGAAGGCAGAAGGCGGTCCAACATGAACCAGGCAAAACTTGATGCATGCATGTATGCCATATATGTGCTAAAAGCTTCTTTTGCATCTTTGATGACTCCACTCCAAGCCTATATACACAGGCAAATCCTATAACCCCTCGACCTGAACCATAAACCCTGAAAGCAACCGTCAAACCCCGACCCTGAACCATAAACCCTGACAGCAAATCCTATATAACCCCTAACCGTGACCCTGAACCACAAACCCTGATTCTGAAAGCAACCGTGAAACCCAAACCGTGAAACATAAACCCTGAAAGCAAATCCTATAACCCCTAACCGTGATCCATAGGCCCTGCAGGCAACCCTGAAACCCAAACCCCGAAACATAAACCCTGAAAGCATATCCCAGAACCCCTAACCTTGATCCAAAAACCCTGAAAGCAACCCTGAAACCCAAACCCTGAACCATAAACCCTGCAAGTAAATCCTATAACCCCTAATTAACCCTGATCCATAAGCCCTAAACTCACTCATGAACATGGCTCTCGAGTGCAGCATAGACTTGGCAGATCCCCTTTGAGCCGGCAATGATAATGCCGTACCTCGGGTTCCGTTAAGGGCTCCTTTCAATTTCAGGGTACCACAAGTGGTCCTTGGAATTTGTGCAATAAGGGGGGCTCAATCAAGGCGCGCACTGTTTACACTAATCAAGCTGAGAAGGAAGGATGACATTCGCAAAGGGCCATGACAGCCATTGGTCCTTCGTCAATATACCAGGTTACCAAAACCAACATGACATGAGCTTCCCATATTATATATTGTCGGAAACCCGCTGAAAGGCACGTTGCACTGACCATGGGAAGACTCAGAGTCCAATACGTCACAGTGAAAGATTGCTCATCGCGCGACCCATTATAATTCAAGCAATGTTCCTTTCTCATGGGATACTCGAATCTCTGAAATTCGACCCTAAGCCCTTATAAACCCCAAACCCTAAGCCGTGCTGCGAGCCAGATTCCAGGAGGTGTCTCAGAGATGCTGCATAGCTGGCGCAGCGACCGTGGGCGCGCAGGGCCTGCGAAAAGGATAAGAGGCTTCCCGAAGCATCTAGCCAGCGAGTCCAGTCCTGTCTTTTCAATGCATATGTATGTATATATATATATATATTATTTATTTATATATATATATATTATATATATATATACCTATCTATCTATCTATCTATCTACTGAAGATTCGGAAGAGGCAATTTTTTCATTGGGTATAACATTCGTACGCATGGTTTGTAGGCAGCTGTAGCGCAGCTGTCACATTCGTGCAGAATCGGGGCTGGGAGTGCTGGTCGTGTTCCCACTAGGCTCATCAGGAGATATACACGCATATGTAGGTCACGCATGCGTGCATGCATACGTGCATACATTAAGTACATCACATTACATGACAATACCATACAATACCATACCATACAATGCATTACATTACATTGCATCCATTCACCCATTCATTCAACTAGTTATTTTCTTGCGACAGCCATCCTTTATGCTCATGTAATGTATGTCGTTTACGTAATGTATGTATATGTGTATGGTATACGTATATGCATATGCATATGTATGTATGTATGTGTATATGTATGTATATATGTATGCATGTATGCATGTATGCATGTAGGTAGGTAGGTAGGTAGGTAGGTAGGTAGGTAGGTAGGTAGATATGTAGGTATGTATGCACGTATGTAAGTGTCAACTCCTGGAACAGCAATCTCAACATGTAGAATCCCAGAAAACACACATAGAGTTGAGACTGTCAGTCAAGCCCGTAGCAGGGGCCCTGTGACCAACCCTTGCCGCTGGCAAAAGCAGCACAGCGAGATGGTAGTTATCGCAGGAACAGTGACAGTAAGGAAACATATTATTCATAGCCTTATGCTACATGTAGTTCGCTACGGTACATGCGCACACACACACACACAAACACAAGGGAACGAACGTAACATACCTACAGGTACGTACCTACGCACTCCTGTGTGTCCTTCGGTGTGCATACAGCAATGCAGATGGCTACATGTGGCGAGACTCAGGGGGCGAGAAAGAAACAGGAGACTCAGTGTGTATGGCAGCAGCAGTAGCAGCACCAGCAGCAAAATTGATACTGTATTGTGCGCAGGAGAAAGAAGCATGTGGATGCAATAGACCTTACGAAGCCAACCTCTGAACCCTGAAACACTAAACCCTAAACCCCGATTTCGACTGGACAGGGCTCCTGCCTTGACCTCCTCCGAAATCCCTCGTCGGACCACCTCCTTGGTTAGGTGAGGCGGTTTAGGGTTTTAGGGTTCTTTTTGTTTAAGGACCCTTTTCCGTCTCGCAGAGAAGGGGTTCTAGGGTTTAGGGTTTTGGGGTGAAGAGCGATCACATGAAGCTTCGGGGAAAGGGTGTAGGCCGCATTCACGCAGAAAGCTGAAACACACGGTCGAGGATGAAACTGAGCTGTTGCCACTGATTCGATGCGTGTTTGGTAGACGGCAAAGGAACTAATATAGGGGCCTGAATAACTGGAAAGGGGTTTTGGGGCCCATCATACAATATATGTGTAATAAGGAACCCCCAAAACAAAGTTGGTAATTCATGATTTAGGCCCCTACGTTACGGTCGTTTGTCTTAGCAGGAGCCTTCACAGGAGACAACTGTACCTAGCCTCTACTGTACGCTCGCGTTGGTCACTTCTTGATGCGACTTGTCATGCGGCACAGGATGAAGCTCGGCCCGAAAGGCTTTAAAATACAGCGGCCTTCGTAAACGAAACCAGTGTCTTCTTCTGGAGCGGGCAGTAGAATTCTAATTCTGCGAGCCTGCGTAGAAAAGGACTGACAAGGGATACTTATTGTTTATTTTGTCAAACCCGTATCTTTCTGGTTTATGAAGGTCTGACTTGGCGAGGCACCTCCTCTTCAGCAGACGAGGCATGGAGAGAGGAGAGGACGGCAACACGGTCTGCCTGATTTCATTTCCCGCATGAATCCGTGTAATGTATGGGCATTAACCATTAGAACATAAGTTTGGGGTATGCTCTTTGTCCAACCTTCAGCATGAGATAACCGGTCAGATAGAATGTACTTATTCTGCACATAGCCAGGCCAGCTCTGTGTGTTTCAATGGGATAAGTATAGGGTCAGCGTTGAGATTCAACTCGGCCCAGACCGCCTTCACAGCCAGAGCAAGCTCATGCAGCCGGTGCTCGACATTCCGCACGATAGATACCCCAACCGACAAGCACTTTTCTGCGGCCACCGCCAGGTGGTGTTGATGCACAAGGTTTGTGTCTATGTAAAGCTTGGAGACGCAATCTGTTCAGATCAGAACCTCCTTCGCTGCTGACCTAGGCCTCTCCTCCGTACAGAGACCGAAACTGAAACTACCTCTCAAGCTTCAGCAATGTGCGATAGCAGCCGGGAAATCCCAAATCCGACATCGCTGCGAACCCTTATATAGAACCCTATCGATACACCCATACAGGCATGCATGCATGCCCATATAAATAAATATATAAAAATATATATATATATACATACATACATACACACACATACCTAGATAGATAGATAGATAGATAGATAGATAGTTAGACAGATCGATAGATAAATAGATAGATAGCGCAGGATCCTTGTGCGAAAAGGATCCAAGGTACCCTGAATGCTCTGAAACTCAAAACCCTACAGCCTAAACCTGCTGAGTCGGAAAGAGATCTCCAGAACCACAAACCCCTGCCTCGCACACTGCATGCTGGAGCATGTCCACCTACGTTTAGGCGGCATTCTGGGTTCTGGGCTTGATCTTCTGGGGATCTGTAAAACCACGAGTGCGAGGGAGGGAAAGCAAAGAGGGAGAGAGAGAGAGAGACCATGCAGTCATGAATGCTTCTACACACGATAATCTGTGCGCACATGTAACACGTAGACAAGGACACGGTAGCTAGGATATGTTTCAAAGTGCGTGCAGACTTGAACGGCTCACTGTTGCAGGGACGGTGGCGTTGCGACGGATGTTCTGAGGAGGCTGATGAAGGCGGTGGTAGTGTCAGCCAAGGCAAGACATGTGTGAAGATGGTGGTTGCATGCACAAAAAGGTGAGTGGCAAGAAATCGTGGTGCCGCTGATGGCGAGGATATGCCTGGCTCCAGTAGATCTGGTGGTGATAGCAATGGTCATAGACGGCGAATAGACTATGCCTTGATGGTCAACATCTTGATGACAAGTTATAATGTTGGGAATGGTTATGTTGTGCTGTCGGTGATGCCCCATGCTCGCATCATCGGAAGGCCATGAAGATAGCCACGACTAGTAACGATGAATCTTTCGGTGGAGGCAATGATTATTACCACAATTGTGGCGACGGTGTTTCGGTGTTGCTGATGCTGCTCATAGATGATGACTAAGACTATGGTGACGAGGCTAATTATTCTCCGAACTCCGAAGCCCTGCACGTTGCGCTTATCCGAGCCCACTCAAGCCTGGATGCTCGCACATGCAATCAATGCAAAGGAGCAACTCAAACCTGCGATTGTTTATTGGGCGGACCTGCTGTACAACGGTAACAAGAGGGTCACCTCGAGTGAGGCATCCCGCAGCAGCGCGCCATACATGAAGCCTGCATTGCCGAGATAGCCTGCTTCACCTCGGCTTGAAAATCAGAACTCATGCGACCTGACTTGAGGACTCTGTGAAGAAGTAGGGGATACCCTCGATCTCTTATTTGGGCAACATAGGCTATGCGCTTTCGAGTGGCCACCCTCAGCAATGAAGCAGCTGTGCAGTGCAGTCGAAGGTTTCTCCAGCATGTGCACTTCAATGTAGACATGCGCCGTGGCAAGGAGAATGACAAAACATCGCTGTCACACAGAACGTTGTGACCTGTCCAAGTCAAGAGGCGTTCCCAGGCATAGTGGAACACCTGTTCTGTGCCGGTGCGCATCTTTTCCTACAACTACTGCCACAATATAGAGCAACTCTCAGACTTTACTTTACCCACCACGGCTTGGTAGGTGTGAGCCCGCAATGCCGCATCAATCCACAAGCAAGACTAGACCTCAAAAAGCGCCACATAACTCCTACTCTTCAAGTGCAGGTTCGGCTCGAAGTCCGACACGATACTGTCAGAGCTTGGAATTCGGGCCTCTCCCATAAAGCCGGGAAAGCTGCAGCCTTCCAGAGCATGACGGCGGCTGCGCTCCTTCCGAACAGCTTCACCCAACTCAGAACCCTTGCAGAGCAAGACAGCGCTATGGCTATGGTCGAAACTTGTGCGAGCCTCCGGTGCACAAGGATCTTTGCTGTGTGGCACTTCCTTTCTACGCTCTTCAACCAAAACTTGTCTGCAAGCTTTCCGCACGAAGGGTAAAACTTACAGATCTGAACATGCGGTTTTGGGCACAGAGGTTACGGAATGCATGCATGGAAGGGCTTGTCCGGATTGCCATCGATACGTGGCCAAAGCGTTGTCTATTCGGTGTTGCCCGCCCTCAATCAAGTTGCAACAGAACGGGTTCAAAGAAACATATTTCGGTCCTGGAGCGGTGCGGCATCGACAGATCGTGTCCCAAAGCTACCAAATGTACGGGCTGAGCCACAGGACAGAATACTTCGCATGCTTAGCCAGAATTGAATATGAAGTGCATGCTTAGTTTCCCCTCACGGTCGCCTCTGCCGGGACTCGAACGACTCCTCCCCGTCCATCGGTGACGAATTTTCCGTGGGCCAAGGGCACCTGCAAGAGAATTGCCTAGTGTCAAGTCCCGGACTGCCAAAAGTTCAGTCTCGGACTGCTGTTTTCAACCAACCTTAAAACCCTCTACAAACCCTGAACTCTAAAGAAACCAGCGCAAAAGAAAGACAAAATGCTACAACAGCTAAACGGCAGCGAATTTCCGGTAAAGGAGCCTCCAGCCCAAGGCCCGCATTCGTGCCCAGGCCAGCGCCGACAACGAGAATGCGAAGCCCTTGCAGGGCCGAATCTAATGCAGGGGCCTCAATATTTTTGGTCCTGGAGTAGGGCTCCTTTAAAGGCTTCCTTCAACATGTTTCTTTCGGGGCTTTGCAATAGGAGCCATAGTAATTGGAATGAAGTGGGAACCGGATTAACTCAAGGGGCCCCTCTTTCTCAAGGCGCCAAGGCTCATCAGCAACCCAAGAAAGCCCGGAACGTCTGGGATTTGGGTGACAGTCGCAGTACAGTAGCACAGTAGTACAGTAGTGGTACACTACAACTTTATGAGGCCAGGCAGACTTGCCGCCGCATTAGAGATGAGTACAAGCTCTGAGCATGAGCCTGCTTGAGCCGCCTTTTATCTCCTCACTGGTTTAGTTTAGCAGGAGTATCTTAATTGGTTGGGACTCCGGGAAGGATCCCGGCTAATTCCCGGGGGGGGGGGGGGGGGGCCTGATATAAGGTGATTTTGAAGCCTTACTACCTTATCAGGGTGTCAACTGAAATTGTAAAGCAAATCTGCATCCCATCCCGAGTCCGGCAAGGCCCCCGTCCAGTAAGGGCGGGTGTCTTAATCCGGTTCTTAGACTAGCGTTCAGGGGGTACGTTTCAAAATATAGCTCATATAGGGGACTATTAATGACTGTAAGTGGGTCCGACCCCTACAGTACATGATGTAGGGCGCCGGTTTCAAAGTGTCGGGCCGGGGGGTTCGAACTCCACTAACATGGCTCACTGATTGGAATGGATGGAAGGCTTCACTTCATAAGCAGATAGCAAGCCAGTCGCACCTCAATGAGGTTAGGGTTAAAGTTTACGGGGTTTGAACTTCACCTGGACCACCCGACTGCCAGAATTAGGCTTTGGGCTATCGGCTATCGGTTCGAAGTTCGACTGCTTCATGTGCGGAGCCTTTGGTTGAAAACTAAACGAGACAACCGAGCCCTTACAGTGCAAGTCCGCGTGGGTCTGTTATGGTCAAGGAGTGGTTCATTGAGCCCGAAATGAACCGTGAATCCGAGCGGAGTCTGCAGTGGCACACGGTGAAGATGAGCAAAAACAACCAGACCTCGCCCAGCCCGTCCGCCAAGATGGGCAAGAAACACTACACTTTGAGGAAGGCATGTGAATGCAAATGCACAGCTACTGGTAATAGGTCAGGATGTCGAAATGCACGTCTTTTTCCTGGGAAAAGAAACAAGAAATTCACAGAACATAAACCCAAACCTGAGCCTTAACCCTGCACAGGCAAGTGCTTCAAGATAATTTCACAGAAATTGTTGGCTCTCGAAGAGTGCCTGCTGAAGACCACTTGGGGCACTCGGACCCCAGGGACAGTTCCCGAAAACCCGTACCCCGACAAAACCCTCAACTAATCCCCTCAACACTATTTTGAACTATCGGCTGAACCCTGAACGCTTATCAACAACCTTTATCAACTGCTCATAGGGACTCTCATGGAATCCTTGTCGGACCCCTATATTGGAACCTTCTTTTTTAGGACCATTCTTCAGGAACCCTTACAGGAGCCCTGAAAACCCCTATAGTACCCTTAAAGGAGCCCTGTAGTACCGTTAAAGTTAAAGTAGCCTTTACAGAGATGCCACCTTGGTGGGACGAAGGCTCGCCAGGTGCCATTCCCGAAAGCATGCCATCTCCATGGCCGCGAACGAAAGATTCAGGGTTTAGGGTGTAGGGGTTGAGGGTATAGCAAGGGTTCAGAGTCCAGGTTTTAGGGGTTTCGGGGCTTTGGGTGAAGCCAGAGCGCAAGGCTCAGAGTTGCAAAAGTTTAGGGCTTACTTAGATTTCAGGTCTGGGTCACAAAAGAAGACTCCATGGCTATATGCATTTTACAGCGGAGTACCGCACATTTCCATAGCATTCCACATGCTGAAAACAGATTTTCCCTTGAGAGGTTCATGAGAGCCAGCTAAAATCTGCTGCGCAGCTTCGAGCAGCCATTTCATAAGTCAAATGAAACGACTCCTTGTCTGCTCGTAGCTCAGAAAATGCCAGATAGATCAGCAAGACGTCATGGCAGAACCATCAGGAACATAAACAGCAGACCTTAAAAAGGGGGCCAGACCAGCTCGCAGGACCGAGCACTGCGGAGTCGTTCGAAGCATGCAACCGAGATGTTATCGCGATACCACAGGCAAGCGAGGCTGTTCAAAAATTGAGGTGAACACATAGAAGCTACACCTGAAACCTTGAACTCTAAACCATATACCCCAAACCTTGAGATTGGAACACTATACCTACCCTCAAGCCCTTGAGGCAACATACACCGCATGCCAGCACTAATGTAGCGGCTTTCATAATTGGAATAAGAACTTGGGGAATAATCTGGTAGAACTATATACTCGAACCCCAAGGTAAAATACTCCTAACTAGCTACTCAAGCTTTTCAGAAAGGACTGTTGTGAGGTGTAACTTTTCAGGTATTCAGGCGTCGGATGCTTGAGTTGTAGCGAATTCGGGCTCAAGCTTTTACATTGAACTCTTGTAGTAACCCTTGCAAACACCCTTATACGAGATTATACGAGACCCTTGAAAAGAAAGCTTACTTAGCTAATTACCCTAAGGGGTGCATCCAAATATAATACATATATATATACATATGTACGTATGTATGTATGTATGTCTGTCTGTATGTATATCTACTATGGAATTGAAAAAAAACAGAACGGGCCACCCTGGGAG
>CAJNJA010013843.1:0-12471 GCA_905231915.1 Symbiodinium necroappetens | reverse complement strand
TGTATGTGCATATATACAACATACATAAATACACACACACACACATATATATATACACACATGTATGTATGTATATATATATATGTGCGTGTGTATATATATATACATATATATATACACATATATATATATACGTATGTATACATGTACGGACGAGGCCACAAAAGACTTGTTCGGAAGTTTCCACGGTCGACGCCATTGCATGAACTCCTCGGATGCTTCCGTCGGAAGACTCCGCAACACCAAAACTCGAATTGCGGGACGGACTTTGAATCCAAGGCCCACGACCCTAAACCTTAAACCCTGAACCCCAGACCCTAGATTCTAAATCCAAAAACAGTACCTGCACCTGCCTGCACCTTAACTTGTAGACAAAAAACCTTAAGTCCTGTGCTTGGCAATCAGCTTATCTGGGAAGACACCCTTGGTCTCGGCTTAGTGAGTACTAGCCCCCAAAGAGAGCATTAGCGTTCTATAACGGGTTCTGTAAGGCGTTTTCTTTCAAAGGAGTCCTGAGAGCTCCTGTTCAGGGTACAAGGCCTTGGGGGCTTCTGGTGGAGAGTTGGCCGAGGGGTTACATGGCTTTGTGGTTTTTAGGATTGCGGAGTTGACTGCTTTGGGGTTGTGGGGGTTTTCGGGTGCAGAGTTGGCGGTGTGTCTGTTTCCATGCTCGTTATGAGTAGTATAGTTGGAGCAGGACGAGGGTTGATGTCTCTTCCCTCTGCAAGGTGACGAGCCGCCCGATGCCCCACCTCCTCCCGAAGAAGAGGCCGATTTGATGGGGTTCGGATCTAGGCCTAGGGCCTAGGGCCTCGTAGGTACATACATACATACATACATACATACATACATAAATGCATACCTTTATATTCATACATACACGCATTCATTCGCATGCATACACATGTGCATACACACATGGAGGCAAACATAGATAATTTGTTTGTCTGTCAGTCATGTGTCAGTGCATATGTATATTAAATGTTGACAGTATACACTTCTTGTGTTGCGGGGTGAGGGTCAAGAAAGCGGTGAGGGCTGCAGGGTTTGCAGCCGAACCTAGGAATGCTGCAGGACGACCGGCTTCCGTGATTTTCGAAGTTCAAGCATCGTCGCACTGCCTTGAAGTGCTCATCGCCCAGCACAGCGCCCTTTTGAATTTGGCAGACCCTCGTCCTACGGTGTCCTTCTTGCCATGTCGCGGGTAGACATCTGTCACGCAAAGTCCGGGAGTTTGGTGAGACACTTGCAGCGACCCTCGCTTGCAGCCGCAGTTGTGCTGATGCTGGCCATACCCTATCTCCTGCTTTTGGGCAGCGGTCGCCCATTCGATGTCGGGTTCATCGGACGTGGCACCGCAATGATGGGTTGCCATCCTCACAGAAGCGAAAGATCACGGATCTTCCGCCAGGTGGTGGTGGTAAAGCGCAAAAGATCTTCCAACCCCAAGAGCAATGGAGTGGGGAAGCGTAGAAGATCTTCCAGCCCCAAGAGTAATGGAGCTCCCTATCCCATGGTTCTTACATCAAAGATAAAGGGTGCCAAGTCGATGGCGAAGTTGAAGGCCTTGCTGGAGAACGAGCTGGACACACCTGACTTTAACGATATCCACATGTCGGCCACTTTTACCCGCCTGGCCTTCTTCAACAAGCGGCAGCGACTCTCAGCGAAAATCCCACTTTGGACCAGACTCGCAACCAGGCTTCGCATCATGATCCAGAAAGGCAGGATTACTCCAAGGGGGGCTGCGCATGTTTTGTGGGCAATGGTTAATGTCCACCAAAGCATGGGTACCAATATGGCTACTGCATTTGCACCACTTGTGCAGTGTGTGCAGGACAAGGCAGTGGACATGAATGCATTCGATCTGTCGAATAGTATCTGGGCCGCCGCAACGCTTCAGGAATCTCAGCCGCAGGTTCTCAAAGTCGTGGCATCACTCGCAAGGTGCATACCGCAGAAAGCGCATGAGATGAACCAACAGGACGTATCGAACTGCCTTTGGGCTGCTGCCAAGCTTCAAGAATCAGAGCCGGAGGTTCTTAAAGCCGTGCCGTCGCTCGCAAGGTGCATACCACAGAAAGCGCATGAGATGAACCAACAAGAAGTATCGGACTGCCTGTGGGCTGCTGCAAAAATTCAAGAATCAGAGCCGGAGGTCCTCAAAGCCGTGGCATCGCTCGCAAGGTGCACACCGCAGAAAGCAAATGAGATGAACCAACACGCATTATCGAACTGCCTTTGGGCTGCTGCCAAGATTCAAGAATCAGAGCCGGAGGTCCTCAAAGCCGTGGCATCGCTCGCAAGGTGCATACCGCAGAAAGCGCATAGGATGAGCCCACAGGACGTATCGAACTGCTTTTGGGCTGCTGCCAAGCTTCAAGAATCAGAGCCGGAGGTCCTCAAAGCGCTGCCTTCACTTACGAAGCGCATATCGCAGCGAGTGCAAAGAATGAATCAGGTGGATGCTCTGCAGTGTTTTGTGGCAGCTGCAAAGCTTCAAGAAATGACACCGGACGTGTTGAACTGCTTGCCAGCAATGATCTCCCAGATTCGTCGGACAGTAGCTGCCATGGATGTCCGCGAACTGCAGCTTGCGGTATGGGCAGCAGGTGAGTTGGGCCAGTACGACTTGAAAGCTGCATTGAATCAAGAGATCAAGCAGCGTCGAGAGCCAAGCAGCGACAAAGATCGTTGATTGCAATTTTGATCCAGCATGTTTTGGGCCGATTTTCAGAGTTATAGATGTGCAGGCCCCACGGTTGACGGGATGGCCGCCGCTGTGTACCACGGCCGCGGTGCATTGCACCGACACAGGACGGTGCCCTTCGGGAGCACAGCTGCCTTGAGTGCAGGGATCGAGTAGGCTGTGGTCGCTGCAGGAGAAATGTTTTATTTGGAGACCGTGGTACCTGGAATGCTTGCGGCAAAGGGTCGATCCGAGGTTTCAAGCATATCCGCACCACAAGATCAACCATTCTTCAAGTCTTTGCTGCAGCAGCACTGGTAGCAATCTTGTAGGCTAGGCTACGTCCTAAATCCTTAACCCTAATCCCAGCGGTGCGTGCCAGTCGCAACCACGAAAACTAGTCGCTTCGGCACTCCTGGCATTGGTGCACGCCTTGAGTATCCAGCCCAGTAGAGCTTCGGATGTGCCATGATGAGTTTTGCCACTTCCAGCACCATTACTAGGCTCCAGAACCCAAAATCCTGAGCCCTAAACCCTAAACCCAAAATGCTGAACCCTAAACCCTAAATCCTGAACCCTAAACCCTAAACCCAAAATCCTGAACCATAAACCCTAAACCCAAAATCCTGAAAGCAGGAGCATGAGGAAACCGAGAGTCAAAGCCCCAAATCCTAAACCAAAAGCCGCGAGCGCTTTATTTCCCCTTCTTGGATGGTGTCATTCAAGGCCCGGGCGCTGGTGCTCCCTGAGGCGGAGCCAGGGCTTCCATTTGGGGTTTAGGGCCATTTAGGGGTTTTGGCAGTTTAGTCGGGGTTCAGGGCAAAGAATCAGAGTTTCGGTTTGGGTGCAAGTTTCAGGAGCTGGGGGCGGCCATTGTGAGTGGAGGGTTTCTGTTTCGGAAGGGGTGGGGGTTTAGGCAGGTTTCTAAACCAAAGACCCGAAGCCCCCAGAAGCCTTCCCGACGAAGCTGTTTCAGATTCCAAAATGGAGGCAATGCTTTAGGGCTTCGGGTGTAGGGTTTAGGGTTTGGGGTTTTGTATTTCTTACGTTCCTGAAGCTAAGGTTATCGAGAACCCATTTGGCTGGATCAGACCCTTCTGAAATCCTGGTTGAGCTGGTCAATCGAGCCCTTAAAACACCCGTAAACCCTGTGAAATCCATGAAACCCACAAGAACCCTTTGCAACCTTACAGCTTTTCTCAGAATAGATTAGCACCCTATACAACCCAGCAGCAACACCACACCTGCTGAACAACCACCACTGAGTTTTAACCCTAAATAATCCTAAGCCCTCAAGCCTCAACCCCACCCCCCTAAATCTTTAAATCCTAAACCCTGAGCCCCTAAAACCCCAAGCCTTAAAACCCAAAACCCTGAAACCCTGAAGCCCTAAACCCTGAAACCCTAAACCCTGACCCAGACCACCGGAAGGATCTAAAAAGTAGATCCCCTAATTTGGGACCCTATACTACTAAGGGGTACTTTAAAGGAACTCGCTCAGGGGATCTATTTTTTAGATCCTTCCGGTGGAAATTTTCAGTAAGCCCTTGCCAGGGAATCTCCGGCGACCAACTTCTTGGGCCCATTCAAGGCCGGCTCTGGGGCACTGCTTCGGGGCTTTGGTTCCGGGAATTTTAGGGTTTTAGGGTTTCAGGGTTTTCAGGGGGCTTTGGTTCCGGGATTTTAGGGTTTAGGGTTTTCTAGGGTTTTAGGGTTTAGGTTTAGGGTTGAGGGTGTAGGGTTTCAGGGTTTTAGAGTTTTAGGTTTGAGGGTTGAGGGTGTAGAGTTTAGGGTTCTTGGTTTGAGCTTGGGGTTTAGGTTGCAGGCTTTGAGTGTATGGCTTTGGAAATAGGGCTTGGGGTTTTCAGGTCTAGGGTTTAGTTAAACTTCTAGTCCTTGTGTATTGAAATTTTAATAACTTGTAGGTGCCTTACTCTACTTCTTAAGTGATAAGGGCCCATGCAACCCCGTGCCAAACATCCATGAATTCCTTACAAAGCCTACCTTCAAAGCCGCCACAAAGTCTTCAAAACGCTCAGCTCTGAACCCAG
Organism: Symbiodinium necroappetens; assembly: GCA_905231915.1. Lineage (NCBI taxonomy): Eukaryota > Dinophyceae > Suessiales > Symbiodiniaceae > Symbiodinium > Symbiodinium necroappetens. The sequence goes on along the minus strand of CAJNJA010013843.1, from coordinate 7,731 downwards.
CATGAAGCCTAAACCCCCAATTCAGATTCGTAGTTCTCTAAATTAGGGTCCCTTTTTAAAGGGTTCTTCTTATAAGGGTGCCCTACTATGCTGGGGACGTAAAGCGACACTAATTTAGAGAACTACCCCCTCAACCCTAAAGGCCCTAAGCCCCAAGCCCTAAACCCTAAAGGCCCTAAACCCTAAACCCTAAACCGTAAAGGCCCTAAACCCTAAAGGCCCTAAGCCCTAAACCAGATAGTCAGCCTCCGAAGCGCCAGGGGAAGAGTCGCCTCGTGGGGGCGAGTTCATCCCTGGCGAGGCGGGACGAGATGGTTGAGTGAGGTCCTTGCAAGCCTGAAAGGGTTTATAGGAGGTGTTAGAGGGATTTCACGGGTGTTTTAAGGGGCGTAACAAGGGTTTAGCTTGTTTTTCATGTTTACCAGGTTTCGGGTCTTACGCTCTTTTAGGGATTAGGGCAATGGGTAAGCACAGGGCTTACGGGTCACGGGTTCAGGGAGCAGGACTGAGCGCTTGGTGAGGATGGCTTCGGCTTAAGGGCTCGGGAACAAGTGCTCAGGGTTTAGGTAAAAGGGTTTAGGGCTTTAGAAGAGTGGGGGTAAGGTGGATTTGCAGGCAGGTGAGTTTCAGGTTCCTTTTGTAGAGAAGCTCTTATTACTCTCAACGTTATTAGCGCTGTTGCTCTATTTCTGATTCAGATGACTACGACTGCTATTGTTATACTCTTCATACATTCGTAATAATCGGCATTTCTATGTTTCTTATGAATATGACTCCTATGAGCATCACGAGTACTTTGAGAAGAAGGGCCTGCGTGCTTTACTCCCCGAAGATCGCAGTTCGGGCCTAGTATAGGGGCCTTAAATAGTTAGAATAGGGTTGTGGGGCCCATTATACTATAATTATAATTCGGAACCCCCAAAACCCTATTCTAATTATTAAGGCCCCTCCATTAGATTCTCCACGGCCCCAGGCCGATAATTGTGTTTGCTGGGATCGTGTAGACTCGAACACACAGGTTCAGGGTTTAGGGTTTGGGGTTTATAAGGTGTGGGGTTTAGGGTTCAGGGTTTGGGGTTGAGGGCTTAGGGTGTGGTTTACATGGTGCTTGGACCCTTGAGCACTTCGTAGACACAGTGCTTCTATAAGCTGCTCATTTCTCCTAAGCAGGTCTGTCTTCATAAACAGGGGAGGGTGTTCATACGCACCTCCCACAAATCACGAACTTCATACGCAGAAGAAGCCAGAAATAAAAAAAAAACAAATTCAGGTCGTGTGGTATGCTACAGAAGCCTGGCATGCTCTTCCATGGAGGGTAGACAAAGATGCAGCGGCATTTACGGTAAGGTTTGTGCAATTGGCTCGTGCTCTCCGTTTTGATTGTGGGCGCGCGCGTGGCTGGGGTTAGACTAGCTGCTACTCATACGGCCACCAAGTGCTTGTAAACAGAAGGATATTGCTTGCAAGCAGAAGCAGTCCTTATATGCCGAAGGCCTGCTTATATGCAGCCGGACTGCTAATAAGCAGAACAGAAGATAGATTAGACAGTAGTCTTGTTTATGTAAACCCTAAACCCAAAAGGAAAGCCACAGCGTGATGTTGTGCGGGCGCGTCACCTGTGGCAAAAACCAAAGAAACCGAAGCAACCAAAGAAACCAAAAACACAAAAAAACAAAGAAACCAACACCACCCGTCATTTTCACACTAGTCGAAATTCTTCAGACTGACTAGTCCGGAAATCTTCGATTGTTTTGGGTTCTTGTATTTTTTGTTTCTTTGGTGTCTGTTTTTTTTGTTTTTTGGGGTTTTCTTGGTTTTGATAGTGAGGCTGGGGAAGTTTAGGGTCTTCGGACATTCTAGAGGGCCTTCCGTGCCTGCCGGGGAGCATGCAAAGCAATCCAAAGTGTGGTGTGCAAAAACCCAGGCCCATGGCAGTCCCTTCTGTAAGGGTTTAGTGTTTCCTAGGTAGGACTAGGGAGACCCCTTAAAGGGGACCCTTCTTAACCCTACTTGTGGCTCTCTTAAAAGGGACCTTATTGAGAGGGTCTATATCCCCAAGGGTCCCCTAATCCTAACTCCTAGTGTTTAGGGTTTGGGCAAACCCCCCCAAACCTAAAACATGGTAACTGTTCCTAAATCCCTATAGCTGAACCTAAACCCCTACAGCTGAACCCTAAGCTCGTAAACCTAAAACCCTAAGCTAGGCCCAACAATCAACATCCCGAATACCTAAATCCAAATCATAGCAGGCCGGACATTTAGCAATGGCATTCGTTTTTACTCGATGTATACTTTTACACTCCAAGACCTCCTTGGTCTACATACGGTTGAAGATATATACATCCTGCATTACCCACAATTACCATAATTTCCATAGTTAAGGGCCCTTGAGGTAATGCAGGATTTATACCATCAGCCGTAGTTATGAAGGGCTTTTGGACCTAAGCCCTAAACCCTGAACCCTAAGCCCAAACCTAAACGCTAAACTCTAAACCTGAAGCCCTAAACTCCACACCCTAGAGGCCCCTACTATTGATGATATAAGTCCTGCATTACCAAAAGGACTTTAAGCCATGGGAAATTATGGGATATTCCTTTTTATGAGTAATGCAGGGCTTATATCATCAACCGTACTTCACTCTAGACCCTAAACCCTAAACCCTAAAAGAAATCCTAAACCCTAAACCCTAAGCCCTAAACCCTAAAGCGCCTATATCATCAACCATATGTTACCTTCTCCGGGCCTCCTGGTCTTCCAGGAACGGAGCTATCACAGGAGCTGCCAGTCACTGCTCTGAGGGCTCCAGGGTTCCAAAGTAAATCCGAAAACCCTTAAACTGTTAAGCCCTCAGGTCCTAAAACCGTAAACCGGGGCTAGGGGTTTAGGGCTTAGAGTTTAGGGCGCTGCAAAGTTCCTATGTCATTCCTTAAGGGTTTAGGGTCGAGGCCTGTGGGTTTAGGGGGTTGGGATTTGGGGTTCAGGGTGTTTGGTTCAGGGGTTCAGTTTTCGGGGTCTTGGGTTTTTGATTTAGGATTTAGGGTTTAGGGGTTTAGGGGTTTCAGGGTTTAGGGTTTTGCGTTGAACTCCGGCCGTTCGACAAGGGACGTTTTCAGTCAGTCGGAACTCGAGACCGCTAGACCGTGCACCCATATACCACAAAACCCTATTCCAATTATTAAGGCCACTATATTACAACCAAGTCTAAGCCCAAAGCCCCAAAGCCCCAAAACCCCATACCTTGAATCCAGTGCCTCGGATTCTGAGATCCAGGACTACATCCTAAAACGCAAAACCTCAAATACGATGTCTCGTGAACATAGCCTAAACTGTTCATAAACAAGCCCCAGTGCACAACAAATCTGTCCTGAGCCCTAACTAAACTCTCGGATGGTGCACGGAATTCTGAAGTTCGGGAGCAGCTGCAATCTTTTGCTCGCCGGAAGTGCAAAGTGTACTGCCCCCGCAGCCAGACAGCCGAATCGGACAAGCAGAAAGTTTAGGATTGCACGCATTACCGAAAATTTGATTGGGTCATCCGTCTCTTCAGATTGGGATATACATTCGAGAATCTCTGCGAGTTTGACAGATGCAACCAAAGTACAAACTTAAACCCTGCACCATGATCTGAAAAGACTCTAAACCCTAAACCCTATAAGGTATAGTATAGTAATGTGTAGTATAGCAGAATATGACACAATATAGTATAGTATAGTATAATATACTATAGTATAGTATATTTTAGTATAGTATAGTAGACTAGACTCCAGACCACTAAGCTTCCAGCCCCGAAAGCCAACTCCGTGCGATTTCACAAGCGCCCCTGTCGCGTCGGGCACGCGATATCCGGAACTCCGACCTCGCCGCACCGGCCGACTGGGTGCGCCGCCCCAGTGATGTGCAGTCACTGAAAGGGTCAGTGGGGGTTGGGTTTAGGGTTTAGGGTTTAGGGTTTAGGGGTTTAGGGTTTAAGGTTTAAGGTTTAGGGTTTAGGCTTTAGGGTTTGGGGTTGGGGGAGATGAGAGGCTTCCGTAGAGCCCACGCCCGACATCCTTAAGCCCAAACCCTAAGTCCCAGTGCCAAGTCCCCAAGCCAGAAGCGTCCGAAGTCCTGGGCCTAACCCTGAACTCCCTGAACCCTGAACCCGACTCCCTTAACCCTAAACCCTAAAGCCCGAATTGTAGGATTTTTTTCGGTGGTGGGCCTCCAGAGAGTGGGAGATCCCAAAGTTTGCTCTCAGTTTAGGGTTGAGGGGTTAGGGCGGAGCCTGAAAGAAGCTGCCTGCGCTTCGGGTTTTGGGGTTTTGAGGGTTTCCGAAACCCTAGACCCTGGACCTTGAACCCTAAACCCAAAACTCTTGAGGTGTTCGGGCTTTTATGGTCTTTACGGCCGTGAGGAGTTCAGGGTGTAGGTCTTGGGTTACATGGCCTAGGAGGGATTTCCGGCGCGGCTTGAACTTTCCAGTGTAGGCATAGGGCATAGGTTTAGGGGGTCGGAATCACAAGTAACACTGTGCCCGTATAGTCCCTACTAGTCCCTATCTTCTTACACTACAATGTGCACCAAAACCCTGCTCTAGGTAATTATCAAGGCCCCCTAAACCCTAAACCCTAAACCCTTATTACCGATACCCTTGAAAACCCCAATAAAGCCTGTAAAGGAGCGCTTTTAAGCAACCCTCGGCTGAAACCCTAAACCCTGAACCCTAAGCCCTAGACCCTAAACCCTAAACCAACCCCAAGCCCTAAGTAGAGACCAGGGGCTGTTTGACCCAGGCCCACAGACTGCTGGGTTTATGGCTTTGGGTTTCGGGTTTAGGGTTTCGGGTTTAGTGTTTCGGGTTTATGGCTTCGGGTTTCGGGTTTATGGCTTCGGGTTTCGGGTTTAGGGTTTCGGGTTTAGGGTTTGCATTCGTCGTGTTGCTCCTTGGGCTGCTAGCCGCGAAGAGCCCAGCATGAAGCCCGAAAGGTGTGACAGGACAAGCCCACGGAAGGATCGAAGAGTAGAGCCCGGGTGTAGGATTTAGGGTTTTGGGTTTAGGATTTAGGGTTTAGGGGCATGCTACGTGTAGTCGAGGGCTCTATGGTGTCAGATTTTTGAGAGGGTTCTAGATATCTTACATTATCTAGAGAGGTCAGGTCTTAGCAGGGTCTTAGGTTCTGTGTCTTCTGACTGCCGCATTGGCGCTTACACAGCGAAAGTGCTCGAGTTGCAAGCCAGCAGGTAGTCCTGTTCAGGAGGTGGACGTTCATCGTTTACGAGCTGTTCTTAACCGGCACGCGTGATATTCACAACGTGCTGCTTTTCAGATTTGCGACTGTCACATTCAGACATAAATTGATCGACAGCAATTTTGTACAAATGCTTCAATAAATACGTAGACGTAAACCACTACATGAATGAAGAACAGAAACACATAAATTTGTAAACAAATCTGTGCATACATGATTGGCGGCAAAAAGAACGAGAACTAAACAACAAATACATGTACACACAGGTATTATCCGGATAATCTGTGTGTATATGTGTATATGTGTATATATGTATATATATATATATGTGTGTGTATATATACACAATATAGCTTCTTCAAATTTGTTTCTTTGCTGGCCTGTTTGTTGTGTACTTATTCATTGAACGAGATATAGTTTAAGACGGGCTGTTTGGTACTCCGTGTAAGCTCCAATGCTGCTGACTACTACTTGCGCCACCGCCTAGACGGTGCGGCAGAGGCGACATCTCGCGGGGCGGCGTTCATGCGGCACGCAACCTCTGGCCTGCTACGAATCGAAGTTGTTAAAAAGCTCATCCTGCATGACTTTGCATGGCCTGCCCTTACCGCCGAATGCGCTTCTCCCAACTCCCCACCCCACCCTTCCGAAGGCGTGCGTCTATGTACTGTTGCATGGCGCAAAGTTTTCTGGTGTAGTTTGACCGTGGTCGGGGCTGGCCATCGGCCTGAGCCAGATGCTTACGCTTGCAGCCGGTCTTAACTTTCCTTCGATGCCGGAGGCAGCGTCGAACTAAGATACGGATGTCGAGATTGTGGCGGATGGAAGACGAGAGTCGTAAGGCCTGTTTGCTGGCTCCAAGATCGAGTTATCCCTAGCCGCTTGTGGTATGTCGGTACACTAGAAGAATATTGCAGGTATGAAGCCTTTTTACAAGAGAACCAGGCGGCCATAAGCAGCAGCAGAAGCTGAATTCTTGAATTGAAGTTCAGCGAGACAGCTGATATGGCCTATTTAGCGGAAACCCGAAATTCGAAGCCAGTGTTTAGGGTTTCAGGGCTTACGCTTTGAGGTAGAACCCTAGCTGTTATGATTCTAAACCCTAAACCCTAAACCCTTTGTCAATTGGGGACCATGTGCTGGGGCTAGCTGAACCAGAGGCTTGCAACCGGCAGTCACAACTACAGTCAACAACATTAGGGTTTAGGGTTTAGGGTTTGAGGTTTAGGGTTTAGGGTTTAGGGTTTTAGGGTTTAGGGTTTTAGGGTTTAGGGTTTAGGGTTTAGGGGGAGTAGGAAGCATTCTAGGTTCAGGCCCAAAGCAGAACTTCTTTTGCGTCGTAGCCCCCTCAAGTCCTGCTTGTGATCACCTGTCCTGATGCTGCACACCTAGGCGGAAACTTGCAGATCCCTCGGCCCATCCCGAGTCTCAGGCTTTAGCGTTTTAAGATGTTGGGTTTTCGGGTTTTCAAGACCTAGCATTGTCGGCGGTTTACAGAGTATTTAGTCATTTGCAAGTGAGGGTTCGGTTATGTCCTTTCTTTCGTCATTAGCTTTGTTCAGGGCTCCTTACCTTGCTGACAGTTTCCAGGCGATGCAGCCAGCCGCTGCCACTGATTCTGGGCAGCGCAATGCCTACATGCCGCCTGGCTCTGTATTGGGGGGTTTTGGGTATAGCCGGTATAGTGTAGCGAGGCCCAAGACTCAAGTGCTCCAACCCCAGGTCCCCATCCTAAACCCTAAACCCTAAGCCCTAAACCCTAAACCCTAAACCCTAAGCCCTAAACCCTAAACCCTAAACCCTAAACCCCAGGTCCCCACCCTAAACCCTAAAGTTTGCCAGGCCTCTGCATCCTCAAACCCGAAATTCCGCACCTTTACTATAGGGGCCTTAAAATTAGAATAGGGTTTGGGGCATACTATAGTTACTATAAATATAGTAAGGAACCCTAAGGATTGATATTGGTAATTATTAAGGCTTATTCATGGAGCGTGCAGCCTCTAAACCCAAACCCTGGGCCCTAAACCCCCGACCCAGACTCTTTAAACCGGCTGGCCTTTCCACGCTGAACCTGCGGAGAAATACTTCAAGCATCCTAACCCTTCGCTGAAGATTCGGTTGGCAGATGCTTACTTCTATGGGGTCCATGCGTTTTCGGATTTGCGGGTTTAGGTGTAGAGCAGGGCTTCTCCGTGAATGACTTGTGGCAATTAAAAGGGGGGAATAATGTAGGGGCCTCAATAGTAAGTAGAATAGGATTTTGGGGGTTCCTTATTATAACTTATAACTATAGTATAATATACCCCCAATCCCTATTCTAACTATTAAGGCCCTTATATTAACATGCGCATCATTTTAGTGCGCCGTTAGTGCACATGCGAAGTTTGAGGTATCATCCGAAGCCGGAAAAATGACGAGGGATATCCTTAAAGCCTCGAAGCCCTCACCGTACAGCCGAACTCACTGAACCCTAAACCTTAAACCCTAAACCCTTAAAGCTTA
>CAJNJA010013842.1:0-37863 GCA_905231915.1 Symbiodinium necroappetens | reverse complement strand
AGTCGCGTTCTCAAGTTCGCCAAGATCCAGTTCGAAAATGAATTTTGATCTTTCCAAGTTTCGCGTCTAGTGGCGTTCTTGAGTAGTCGCAAAATACAGTTCAAAAATTAATTTAGATCGTTTCGAGGTTTCGCGTAAAGTCAAGTCCCAAAAAACGTTCTCGTGTGGCTGTGTGCTTTTGTACCGTGGAGTCCACAGTGCGTCATTCGAATACAGATTTTATTCACGTTCCATGTGCTACACGCCAGATTTTTGCTGTTTTCCACAACAAAACGGGTGTAGTAGTCCTATACAAAGATAGTACACGCTCCACGCTGTGGAAATCGCAGAGTTTGCTGTTTCCTAAACCCACTTCACGCACCACACTGTGGCAAGAAGCAGATTTAGAAGCACAGCTGCTTCCAAAATGCTAGAAAAACAGTGCAATCGGGGTCACTGCACGCCTTCCGTTGTGATGAAATGTAAATTTCCACTTAGTAAGTTTTGCGATGAAGCAATCTACTACACGCACCGCACTGTGTTGGAAGCAGATTTCCAAGTACCATTCCTCTACACTAAAAAAAAACACCATTCCTCTGCACTTGAACGCACTACGCTGTGGCAGGAAGCAGATTTTAAAGCATGGCTGCTTCTAAAAAAATGCCAGAAACAGTGGCAATTAGGGTCACTACATGCCTTCCGCTGTGATGAAATGCAAATTTCCGCAAAGTGAGCTTCGCGGCCCAAGCTGAAAGAATCAATCAAATTTACGAAACACGTCCCATCTTTCTGCGTCAGTGGCGTAATGGTTTGCTCCATGCGGATCAACCAGGTTCCGAAACAGTTGTGGCAACTGCTCTTGCAGATGCTTGTGCATGGCTTTTCGCATCATTGCCTTTCTCTTGAATGGACATTCGAGTTGACGAGATCGGCACTGCGAACGATTTTTGTTGCAGCTAAAAAGACCATGCACAACACAGACTACGCCAAGAAATAGACAGGATTTCATGTTGCTTTCAATGGCTGCATCACTGATCTACCTTACATTCTTGGACTGTCCTGGCCGACTCTGGTGCGTAGAGCTACAAAGCTGCTTGAATGTGTGGAACAGCTTCGAGATGCACGTTGAGGTGCTGTTTTTGGCCAGTGGGGTCTTCCAAACAAATTAAGGAAACTGCAAGAAAAGAAAATTTGATAGTGCACTCTTCCTTGGAGCCTGAACTGTCCCTGGCAAAGGATGTGGCGAGATAGATTCGCAACTTCGAAAATGCGGCATGCAAACTAACTCTTGACTTTGTGGGCTATTGTGCAAGGGAATTCGATTTTGAATGGCCAATTCTTTAATTTGGTAGAAATCTGCAAAATCAATTGGAAAGAAAGCAGGCTGCATGTTGCCATTGTCGGTTTTCACACGTGAAGCACGTTTCAGTGTGTCTTGCAGATCCCGGCATCGAGTTTGGAGTTTTGGCGGTGATGATACAAGGATCGTTGCGGATCGATCTTTGAAAAGGCCTTCTGTTCACCGCGAAAGGCTTTGCCAACTCGGAAGAAAACGTCGAAGGGCAAATGATTGCAGTTCGATTTTTCGCATGAGGCACGTCTTACATCCTTAGCACTCTAGAAAGCAACATTTTCACGTCGATATAATCTTGGATGTGGTGCTCTGAAATCTATTTCTGATTGGAATGTCTTCTCATGATTTTTCATGAAGCCAATCAGCCGTTAGCCGTAAGTTTCCATATTTTCGCTGCCGAAGCGGTTCTAACCCGGAGCCGCAAGCCTGCTTCCAGGGTGACTGTTCCGAAGGCATGGTGATCGTAACTCTCAGGGCAGCTGGACATGACTCTGTCAAGTCCCTCATGGTAGTGCTTCGTGGAACACGTGCACGTAGTACGACGATCAAAATGTGTGAGTCACCAGCAGTGAGCACGCACATCCCGGACAGTGTCATGGAGCTTCGATGGAGTTGGCTGCACCGAAGGCGATGTTCAGATCACCTGTTGCTTCGACGTGTGCCTCCCTCTTTGGCTGGGTTGGTTCCGCCGACGCTCTTCAGTTTCGGGTTCGTGGGTTGCGGTAAAGACTCGGGCTTGCAAGGTGAAGGGACCCGAAGGGGTCAATCTGACCCGGGCTGCCATAGTTGTAAAGATTGCTGCAAAGCATGTGCAATGCATGCACAGGTGTGTGGAGTGTAGAGATGTTTGCAGACGCCTTGCAGATGTCAGAGATGTCATGGGGATCCATGGAAGCATTGACATTCCATAATCTGGCAGGCCGTTCCACGAGTTCACGCGCTCGATGCGTCGGTGCATGCCTGCAGTTCAAAGGCGGCATTCATTGTGAATCTGTATGTTAAGACATCCACGAAATGGACTTGTCACAGTCTGGGAGGCAACCGCTTCCGCGACATCCACAGTCTGCACGAGCCAGTCTCGTAACCGTCCCAGGGGATGATTCAGCAACGGTGGCGAAGTAGCGATGAGTGGAGAGTTTCTCAGGTGCCCAGCACAGTCTGTGTCCTGTCGTCGTCGGGGACTCGCCAGGGCAGGCTGAAAATCGAACAGACTCCTGCTTTCTCACTCACAGGATGCTTTGTCCACGACTCCCTCAGAGGCCGGAGCTCCAAGTGGAGTTTGATGCATTAGGGTTTTGCCATTCGCGCATCTTTTCGGAGCGGTGTCAGGCAGCAAAGAGGCAGAATGGGCTATATGCTGCGACCTTGGATTTATCCTCAAAACATGAATACTGTCCATGACCGGTTGTATTGAAAGACAAATGTATCATGCCCAGGACCTAGCTCAGAAATTGAGCGAAAAAGTCGTGAGCCTGGTGTGCAGACAAGTCGCCATGCGGCCATGAGATCACATTGCAAGTCTTGCAGTTGTCCGCAGCATCACAGATCAATAGCACGGATAATGCGAGCAGATGGCAGACATGCACATCCGCGACCTTTGCACGAGCTGACCCGACGACCGGAGTCAAGCATGCATAGACAATCCATGACAGGGCCATGGATAGCGGCTTCAAGGATCCGCCAACCCAGGAGTTGCTGGCACTTTTGCCACCGCTACCTGTCTCGGACTCAGTGCGGCCTTTCCACCGTCGTTCCCTGGCGATGAGTCAAGCTCAACCTCAGAACATGCCTGACCTTTGAGGAGCCGAACAGATGGGAGATGCGATCCGAATCGGCATGTGGATGTGGGCTAGTGTGCTGTACTGAGCACTCTCTGAACGGCACGTCTGGCGAACTCTAATGAGGCAAGGAAAGCATGAGACAGGCAGCACTGCTGAAAGCTCAGGTTGGGATTGATAGCAGTTCTGGTCACTGCGACGCGTCACATGACTGCCAAAATCGCTGGCCATGTGAACGAGGTTCGTCATAGATGCCACATGTAGCAAGACTCCAGAGAGCAATCTGTGCAGGAGAGTGCCGGTTTTATGTAGTCTCAACTTCAAATGATGTATTAGGTTTTAGATTGTGGAGTGTGATCTTCAGCTAAGCACCACAGGTTTCTGTGAAGTTCTACCCATTACTTTGTTCATGGCCGGTATGCTTGGAGAGTCAGTTGGCTGGCTGGTTCAAACGAATATGATCGCGAGTGTTTTGTTTCGGAGGCGGTGCGGTCAACTTTGTTCTATGCGATCCATGTGGAGGAGCCGCGGAAGCTCGTGTTTGTTCAGTGGTGTGTGAACTGAATGTACTGGCGGTGCAGGCTATATTGGCCATGGTGTGCCTGCTTGGCTTGATGTGGGGTGATGGAGGCCCTCCGTGGGTGCATTCTGCTGGCCATGGATACTACTCTCCAAACGAAGGCGTCGTCCAGCGATCGCGAAGGACATGCTTTCCTGTTCCGCCGGCTGTACTGGCAGCCTTGCAGGCTGGACCAAGGTGCTGCAAACTGGAAGATAGACTGTTCTCAACATTTGCTGCAATTGCTCGTTATGAAAGTTATAGGTAGTCCTGCAAAAGATGATTTTTCAGAGGCTGTTTACAAAGGGCCATGGCTTGCACTATCGATTTTGGTTGTCTTCTTGGCAGAGTCTTGGTATAGATTGGTGCAGAGTGCAATAAACGCTGATTGGTTCACACTGTCGTGTATCCCAATCGACTTGGAGATGTTGCTGTGGGAGGTGGCAGCGACCTTTGAGCGAAGAGCGTCACCTTTGTTGCCAAAACCCCACTGCACCTACTCGAGACTCGTTGGGTCGTTGAGATGTCCGCTCATGCAATCTATCGTGCCGGCCGACCTTGGCCCACATGTCTGCTCAGGAGCGTAGCATAGAATAATGGAAGACGTTTTCTTCACGAGAGTGGGGACAACGATAGCGCCGAGACATTTCTGTTATTTACAGGTTGTTTCAACTTTCAACAAGGAGCCACTGTTCCTTTCTCTGTTATTGAGTACGATGACGTCTCCATGCCGAGAATGCTTTCTTTCTTTTTGATTTGAACCGCTTCGCCATTGAAGCAAAGCAAGAGAGCTCTGCAGATGCTGCAAAAGCTGCGAACGAATGAAGACCTGCTCTAGGAAAGCTTGGATTTAGCTCTCAATGTTTGGTTGGTTGGTCCCGTCTGTTTGTGAATTGAGACTCTTTGGCAGTCGAATGCTACTCAGTTAGGCAAAGCTTTGTATAGGTTGTAGCGTGCTGGTAAATCCAGCTGTCCCCAAGGCTCGCTGCCCAGTTCAACGTTTCATACTGCCGTCCGTTTTGGGATTTGGGACTGCTTATTTGGGAAGCCATGTTGGGGAAGTCCTGTCAGCTTCGTTTCCTCGCGTATGCCCCGCAAGAGGCCGGAAGCTCTTTGGATCACTTCCAGAGTCTGAGCGAAAATAGCTTGCTGGTTGCGGCCTGAAGCCAGGCTTTCTTTGTGTTGACTGCTCAGGAACATTGTTGAAGGAGACAGCAGCTACTGTGTGAGATGCTGCGTGTGGCGGCGAACGACAGAGGGTCGGTCGGTGACAACAGCTTTGCTGTTTAGTCATCGTACATTCTCGTTTGCGTAGCGTCCCACTGCAAGCCTCAGGCAAGCCAACAAGCTCCTGCAGACGTGTTTTCCTTTGCGATAACGGCGTGCACCCAAGACCGATTTCCAGCTCCATGCCAAGCTGTCGTAGCAAGCTGTCAGCCAGTCGAGGCTCAGAGTACAACTTTCACCACTGTTCCGTCTGTCAACGTTGCGTTGGTACCCAAGTATGCAGGCTGTCCGGAAAGGAATCAGAATGAGCACGCACTGCTCATGTCAAGGTATCCAACTTTGATCACCATTGCGGCGTATTTGGACGTTGCATTGCTGGAGTAGGACTAACAGGAAACATGGGTGTCTCGGCGATACATGAGGCATTGCAGCTGGTTAATTATTGCACATGTGTTCGCAACGAGACTCAGTGTGTTGATTTTTGAGCAGCCTGCAGCAGACCACAAGCCGGGGAGATACTACTGCGGTGACACACCGCCACCACGAATGCGCTGCCTGCGAAGCGTAAGGATATCACGGCTGTGACAAAGCGCAGCATCAAAAGGTTGCCAGATCCCCGTCCGTAACACCGAAGTCATTGAAAGGGCCAATACATTGGCATTCGCGGAGTTCATGAACCGGGCTCCCGCCACAGTCCAGTGCACAGTTTTCCCACGCTCATAATGCTTTCAAAACCCTTCAAGACGCTCGAAGGGCTATTCGGCTTCTTGGTGCTCCATGGTGTGGTCTCGAAATCTCGCCGATTTAATGTTGTGATGGAAGTTTGCAAATTTGGCAATCGGCTCCCACCACTTCCGCTACAGTCACGCGCATTCCCGCGCATTTGCGCTGCTGTATATCGTGCTGCCAGATGCTCTTGCACTGTTTGGGGCCTGCAGGCGGTATAGCCAAACGAAATCATGTTTTTACAATCTTCGGCAGGGCTTGCATTATTGCCAGGCACCCTGCATGCCTTGAGAACGAGTTGGTGGTTCGAGGTTTGGGTCCGGGTTGTGCATTGCAGAGGGATAGGCTTATACTTCTTTGCTGGTATGATTCTCACGATGTCGTTCACTGGTTTCGACTGCTGACTGTGGTGGCGACTTGTTGTGACGTGGACTGAGTGTCCAACGCCTGTGAGGCTTCTTCATTGGCATTATTCTACTTGGCTTGGCAGGGGGCTTGACCTGCTTTGCCAGTGTATTTCTCGGTCTCATCTACCAGGAGCTTCTGCTTCCAAACCACAACGCAAGTCGCTAGTGTGCGAGCATGTGTGATTGAGACTGTGAAACTCTGAACGGCAGGAGGATGGCTTTCTGCTGTCAGTCATAATGCTGGCTTATTTCACGCCGATGTTCCTGGGATGCTGCGTTTTTCTGTGCACTTGGGCTTGATACATGTGGACTCATGTAGCAGTACTAGGATCCTTGACGCTGCATACGCGGACCAAGGCAGCATGCTGTGGCCAGAGCTCCTTGACGAGACATGTGCGAGGAAGTGCTTTGTATGTCGGTCTTGTAATGCGGAATTCCCCGAGGCGAGGCTGCAGCAACCACTGTCCGAAAAGGGATTATGTCAAAGTGCTCCAGGCAGGATGTGAAACAACTGTGCTGAGTTCTGAGTTCGAGATTTTCCGCAGATCGAAAGGTGAATGCCGCTGCCACCACTACTATTGGCTCACCAGCAGACCTCGAGATGAGGGATGTGCGTGATGTGAAAGTGTCGTAAAAGGGGAGCATGGGATTTGCCGCACGCATTGCCGAAGCCACAGGGGGAAGAAGGCTAGAACGTCTTGCAATCGGTTTCACTCAAGCGCGAGTGTCCGCGTGGCGTTCTGAGGTTTGTCAGCTGGAGGACGGGTTCACCTTTTAAGACCTGGTTTGCCCAATGCCGCAAGTTCGTGTTGAGAAGATGAAGGACGAGGTCCTGCAGCTTCGAGAAGAGCGTGATGTGCCGTATTCCCAAGCACGCATGCTCGACTTTTTGTATCGGTGGACACTCAGGCTGACTGCTGAAAATGGCGTCATCTCTGAACACATCCACACTTTGCAGAAGGACGCTGCAGTTCAGGTGACGCCATCTGTCAATGTTGAGTCTCCTGAATGTTTACCTCCAGGAAAACAGCCTTTTGCACACAAATGGCCGGCTGCTGACTTACAGCTTGCCAACGCTTGCTCTAAACCCCGTTGACAGTTAAAGCCGCGTGGCGCATCGCTTGTGGAGCTCTCGCCGAGTGGCTCGGATTCTCACGCCATAAGGGTCGTCGGTTTCATTGAGTGAATTTGACTGAATGTTCTTACAAGCCATTGGAAATACTCTCAGTTCAATGTGCATCGTCGCCCATCTCCTCTACGCCGTTTCCTTATCTAGTCTTGATAGGTTGCCTGGCCTTATGAATTATGAAAGCTGCAACCGTTCATGTCGGTCTAGCTTCTTGCAGTAACGGAATGTACTTTCAGAGATTTCGGTCCAAGAAAGCGTTTGGGAAGGGACCTTGGTTGCACCGTTGTTTTGAGCAGCTCGTTTAAACAATGAATCAGAATCTCTTCGCTTCTCGCGAGACAGAACGGTGATGCAGGGAAGAAGTTCCGAGTCTTGTTGTTTGATCATCGCGAGATCTGTTCTCGGATCCCAGCTAGCGCAGATGAAAAAGGCATGGGAGCACTACAGGCGAGAGCAAAACTTGGCACATGATAATGTTGCAAAGAAATCGAATGCTCCGGTGGTCTACACAGGCATGACATGGGGCGAAGAGCTAGGGGTTCCCCGGTTGCGCGGGGCAGCTTATCTAAAATCTAAAACACTATGTCCCCGAGGGGGCATGGGTGGCCGAACTCGTGCAAGGTCAGTTCTACGGCTTATGTGCAAAACTGCAGACAGATTCCGGCGGACACGAGGCTTTCACGAGATTCAGTGGTCCAGCGTTTTTTCAAGGAGTCGCATGTGCACTCAGGTCGTCGGAAGTCGGTCCCGACCAAGAAGTTAAAGACGTATCTGGTGAGTCCAATAACAAGCCTGGGAGAGATTGGTTATGGATCGGGACGCACGGACTTCGTTGCGGGGTTTTTCATGGTTCACTTTCGTGAGGCTTTGGGCTGCTACGAAATGGGGAGACATGCCAGGTGCCATCCCAGACCAAGCACAGGACGCACAAGATTGATGATGTGTTGGATTTCGTCTTTCAGAGGATGCTTGGCTAATGCTTGGTTGCCTGAAAGTTGCTGGCTGCAAAAAGGGTTCATACTCTTCGTCAGGATGGAGACGAGTCGGCAAGTGTGATTTCGTCTTGTCAGGGAAAGACTGGAGTGCTACCCGCAGGCTGCCGCGATGGCCACTGCATTGTCCAGAAGCCACAAACCTCTGTACTGAGGCAACTTCGCACGCCGGCCCGAATTGGGAACAGCATTCGTTACTGCTGATCAGCGACGACTGCTTGGGATTCTGGACGGAGCAAGTTGTGAATGATTTCCAAAGGCGTGCTGGTGTGAAGCATGAGCCCAGATGTCTTCGAGGATTGTGTTATCGCGGCATGTGCCATGAATGAAGAAGCGCAGCGCAAGGTGGCCCTGGTGGGACAATGTACCGCGTCTGTATCAAATCTCTGCAATACGGGCAAGTGTGGCGGATGCACCCTGCATGGGGTGGCTGGTGTGGCGTGCCCGGATTCCTTATCGTGTCCGTCTGCCACCCCACATTGATTTTCCATGCACTCCGAATTCTCCGAATATCATTTCACGCAGTGCGTCGAAGGTGGCGCTACAATTTCCCACATTTGTGGGAGCGGGGGTTGTTGCATTGTGGTCTCGATGCTTAGCACTTCGCGCTGAGGCTGCTTTGATCCTGTCCTCCTTGATTTTTCCAACCCCAGTTCAACCCGAGCGGGATGTTCACGGTTCTCGAGGGCTGAGCTGGACGTTTATGCCAAGTGTGTGCCGTGTGCTTGCAAGTGAAGATCCTTCTCTGCGTGCCTCTTTCTGCAAGACGCACTACGACCTGGACGCTCAAACAAGTCGCCTCTGGACACCGAAGATTGGGGCCAACTGCAAGTGGCCCTGGGCAGCTCGGGGCACATCAGGGTTAAACCGTCATCCACGGAAGTGCCTGCTCTGAAGAGCATGAAGGACCTAAGACGCCGGGCAGTTCTGATGTGGCATCATTTCGTGTTTATGTACTCTTTGCAGCGGCTGAGCTGGAGTAAAACCGTCGGTTCTACGAATTCCACGTTCGGCACAAACTAGCCGAACGCCTGAACCAAGGCATGGACGGTGGCTAAGCATTTGGGGAAAGAAGTACAAGTCCGCTTCGCCTGGTCAGAATGATGTCACTGACAAAGGGCATGGCGTCGTGCCAGGTGGTCGGCAGATTTGCTTCCAGAATACAGCTTCGCGTTTGCATTTTGCAGGATTTGCTTCCAAAGATGTCGGGTGTACAAACATGGTCAACTCGTGGCATCTGCGGAAAAGGTTTTTAAAATCGTGACTTTCATAGGCGGGCCCTCGAGGATACCATGCCCGGGGAGGCCACCGCTGCTGTACGTTTTTGCAGGCTCGGAGCGTCGCAGTGGGCTCGGGCAGTGTTGAACAATGTTGCGCAACGGTTCAATGTGGATCCTCTGATCGTGGAGTTCGATACTTGCGAGACGTGTCTGCCCACTTCACACAAGACAAGCTTCTCGAGGGCATCGCGAACTTGGTTTTGACTTCATCTTCGCGTCGCCTCCATGCAACGCTTGGTCACGCCTTCTACGGCGGAGCAATTCTTGGGGCCTTCGACTCCGACCCGTACAGAAATCGAGACTTTGTCTGGGGATTCTGTTGGCTACCATTGGTCACTGGAGTTAGGTAACATTTAGGTAAAGACTCGTTTGTGGGTTGTGCAATTATTGGATGCGAAAGGTCTTCACGCTCTGATTGCGTTCGTATCGGAGGGTCCTGAAGACTTAAGCCGCGGTTTTTTTGCAGCAGTCGTGGGTCAGACCCGGTTCAACTTGGCATGTGCCACAGCCGAGAGCTCTTTGCAGGTATCTGCTTCTATTGCTGCATTTCCACCATGCCCTGGCGAAAGAAACCTTGGGTATCGGTGCCGGATTTCCCTCCAGCACAACATTGCGGAGAGCAAGTCAAAACTGATGCGTTGGAGGAAAGCTCTTCCGCTGTGCGTTCTTCCTCAGCCGACGGGTCAATCGGGCCGCGGGCTCTTGTGCGCCATGTGCCGTGCAGACTCGTCCTCGGCCGATGAGCAGCGTGTTCCTATGAAGGATTTGAGTGAAGCTGAAGCGGCTGAACATCGTTCGCTGGTTCATCGAGGTGGGGATATGTCTGGTACAAACGCGGAGACTGTCCGACTACTTTGCTTGGGTGGCACAAGGGTCACTACAAAAGGCTGGCAGATGGGCAGGAATCGCTCTGGGATGCGACTCGTACCGAGTGCAAAGGCTGCCGGCGAAGTCCATTCATGTGTGCAATCCGCATTCAATCTTACTCATGGTGTGGGACAGCAACGCCTACTGAAAACTGCGGCCCTCATTTGTCTAAACGAGCCGTAGTCTGGCCCTCTCGTTCGGGTGTATCCCTGGAACTGGGGACTCTTGTGTCAAGATTCAGGGGTTGGAGTTTACGCGCAGCTACCTGGCGACTGTTCACACGGAAGGTTTTCCGACAGGGGTCAATGGCGAGCTGCCACGATTGCCTGATCGAAGAACATGGCAAATAATGTGTTTACGACCCTCTCGGGATTTGGGATGACGAGGAGCCTTCCGGA
Organism: Symbiodinium necroappetens; assembly: GCA_905231915.1. Classification (NCBI taxonomy): domain Eukaryota; class Dinophyceae; order Suessiales; family Symbiodiniaceae; genus Symbiodinium; species Symbiodinium necroappetens. Next base: position 27,167 of record CAJNJA010013842.1, on the reverse strand, counting down.
AAAGCTATTCGTCGGCAAAGCAGACGCGATCGCACGTGACGGATGACGTGGCAAAGAGTATTGGATGTTTGCAATGAGCAGGTGGGAGGCGTTCCGAAGATTCGAGTGGTCAGATGTGCCACAGGGCAATCGGATGGCGCTGGTTTTCGATCGGCTCACTGCCTCGTCCCCTTAAAGCCGGAGCGCGGGCGCACTTGAAGGAGGCCAGGAAACCCGGACCGTGTTCCTCAATGTTCCTATCCTAGACACGTGTGGCACATTTGGCATCGTCTCTGCCGCTTTGTGCTGGGCACATCGTTGGCGCAGCATTCTGTCCTTTGTATCATTCGTCTCCGCTGACTCTACTGCTTTATGCTCTCCTCTGCCGTAAGCTGACGATGCCCATGTCCTGGCGGGGGTGATAATATGGTGCCTCTTTCCGATCTTTCATGTGGACCCCTTGAATTCGTCGCATTCCTGGAGGAAGACTCGGGATGGACACAAATTTTCTTGGACCAGCTGTTTCTTCGGTCTGGACTTTTGGATGCTTGGGGTATCAAATGAAACCGTGGCATGGGTTTCATTTTGGCTGTCACCTACCAGTGTGCGCAGCGGCGGGCGGTGAGAGCCGTCCGCCCAGTCTTATAGCTCCGGTCTATGCCAGGGTGTCACGGATCTCACAGGGAACCTTTGCACAAACATTATTTTACGTGATGTTGGCTTTGAAAATGGCACTCCTTGAGCACCACCCGCCAAAATCGCTTAAAGCATTGCCGCGTCCTCCGCAATCTCCGCAGTCGGTTGGAAGCGACGTGTTTCGAGCGGGCGTTGCGGCCAACGAGGACGTTGTCGGCATTAGAGATTGGGAGACATTCCACACCATTGACGCCAGTGTCGCACGGCGGCTTTCACTGAGGTTAAGTCGCAAAGACTCGCCGTGGCTCTTCGTGAAGGGCGCCCCATTTCGGGTGAAAACGTCTGTCGAGCTTCTTGCTACCTGTTTATCGTTTTCTTTGAGAAGGATTCGAGCACCAGGTGTCTATAAACCGAGCCCCATTTCCGGTGCACGGCCAACTTGTTCACGGCATATGTTGTGGATACATTCATGTCAAAGACTCTCGCTTTCAATTTTGAGGGAGTTCACTTGCGCTAATAGTGACCCCAGTAAGTCCCAGGAACCAGATGGGTGTGGACATCATGGACGTGTTTCCTTTCATCATCTTGCATGAGATGTACTTGAGGTCTTGGAAAAAATGCATCATTTTATGTTCCTCCCGAGAAGAAGCCTCGCGTCTAAGTTCGCACGGTTGTCTATCGTGGCTACACCTGGCAACGACATCGTTGGGGGTTGATCTTTGAAGCTTGTCACTCGACATGCAGATGTGGCGATGCAGATTCAGATGATTAGATCGTGGGAGGGTAAGGGAATCTGAATGGAAAGGCAAGAAGTATCGGTCGATCCTTGCAACGTCGGAATGTTCTTTGAAGGATTTCGCTCCAAGAAGGCGTTTCCCGCCCGGCAAACGGATTCTCATTGAAGCCTGCTTTGAAATTCAAGTGGCGACACGGATTTTCTGATCAATCCAAATGTGCGCCTACAGGCTACGCCATGTAGTACGGAAAGATTTTTTCGGAGTGGCAAGAAGCCTCGCTTGCCAAGGTAATTTTTCGAGTATCGCGAGCCTTTTGCAGCTGAGGTCCTCTAGTGCGGAACATACGCGCTTGATGCAGGCTCCCGGAATAAGAAACCATGCAAAACAAGGATCCGGCTGATGTTGCGTTTGGATTCGTATCAGGCCCATGAGGGTGTCACCGGCGAGGCGCGCGATTGCTGCAGGTGGGTGGAGGGGCTTCTCGTAACTCGTAACCGTGTCGGCAGGCGGCATCACTCCGACAAGAGCTCAAGGTGTTTCAGTGGACTATCGGTGCAAATGTTGCCGTCGCCAAACTCCGAGCAGGCTGTTTTGGAGGAACGAGCTCTCCTTCGCTCTTCAATAGATGCGTTGAAGGCTGGCAATGCCCAGTCCGTGCCTCGAGAAAGAGAAAGACAGAAACAGATCTTGGCTGGTTAAGATTTCCTGCAATTGAGGCTTCAACACTCCGTGCGAGGCGCTTGTCACGAGCCACATGTCTTCATGCTTCCTTGAGTTGTCGGGGGCCAGCACATGAGAGCACTACAATGGCTCTATCATTGCAAGACGTTGAAGTTGAAGACATGCAATCGCAGCCGCTCCTTTTTGAGCGATTTTTGGGCAACAGCTTTCTCCCTTCACGAACCATGCGCCTTGCCAAATCGGACACCCTCGAATATCCTGTCTCTGTAAACCAGGAAGGTCGACAAATGCACGCATACATCCGCCGATTTTCTAGCGAGCCTCAGGTGGAATCGTTCATCCTTCCACGGAAAGAAACACTTGCTTTGGGCCTGGGTTTGGTGCCCTGGTGTACTTACCCATCTCTTTGAGCGGAATCTTGCTTAAGTGGAAGTCGGATCGCCCTCCCAAGCACTTTGACATTCCTGCCTGAAAGGAAGTGCGGATGCCTCTCATTCCTTTGTAAAGTGGCGCAGCATTGCCTTTGAATTACAGCAGCGTCAGTGTAGGCACTGACTGAGGCTTTCTGGATTGAGCAGTAAACGCAGCGCACACCCCCAAGCACAGTTGATTCGGCACAACAAAAAAGTCCGAGGGGACTGCTAAAATCTGCTAGAGCCCCTTCCACGCGGCTCTGGGCTGGACTGGCTTTGGAAACGAGGCCTTCCCATGGTGTTAAACACTTGCGAGCGTGGCTAGCGACGTCAAAACCTTTGTGTTTCTCCAGCGGTAAGACCATGTCTTCCACAGGACAAGACAGCTGAGCCCATTTGCATGTAAAAGGCTCTTGCAGTCAGTCCGGCAGCATTTCCTGCCAGCACATGCCGTTCGACCACGCTTTGACGGGACATGTTGGCAGGCTTAGAAACATCATTGGCCACAGTTCGGGGAGACCTCGAACAACGAATCAACAAACATGTCGTCAGCTCGGTGGGACGTTACCACAACTGAGCTCGTGGAGTTGGCGTACCAGCCACAAGTCAGAAGGGTGCATCAGAGCAATAGAGTGCACATCGCCAAGGGTGCAATGGAGGAGCACATTGCTAGCAACGGTCTTAGCTTCAAGTTTTCCGTCGAGTTTCAAGGCTGTAGCACCACCGAAGCGCCCAGACGCAGATGAAGGTCTTCGCAAGCAGCTGGAGTCGGTGCTGGCAGAGAAGGTGCAACGACTTTCTCTCTCACACACTCGCTCTGACTCTGACTCTCACTCTGACTCTCACTCTGACTCTCACTCTCGCTCGCACTCTCCCTCCCTCCCTCCCTCGCTCGCTCCCTCGGACTGTCAACCATGTGATGATCGCAGGTCAAGGCCGAGGGACTAATCAGTAGCCAGCACGTGTGTGCCTCAGACACGGACTTCTCGAAAACAGATCCCTTGGTTTGAGGGAGGTGCTCGCCGGCTCACAATGCCTCCCAGAACTCGGACCTGAGGATGTCTGTGTTTCTCTAGTCCATGCACTTCCCGATACCATTCATGTTGCAGTTTAGTCCGTGTCGGTGGGTACGCAGTGTCGACGTTTATCGCCCGAGAAAGCAGGTGGATGTAGTTCGGGTGGCACAAACATTAAACACATGGGTTGCAGTGACACCTAGAAACAAAATAGCAGCAGACTGTTTAATCAAAAATCCCGGACCTCCTCACTCTGAGTTCTAACTCCGCAGCTTAGCCTTGGCCACTGCTAACCTCAACCGGAGATATCGGAAATGCCAATGCACCTCACTGCAGTCTAAATTTTTATCAGATCAAAAATTTGCATGAAGAGTGCGTTGCCGGACAATAAACTGCGCCCAGTGCCAATAGATGCTGGAATCGGCAGCATTCAATCGTCAAACGGTAAAACACTTCGCGTCCTCGGCTGGCTGCAAGTGAAGAGGGCCGACGAACTTCTTGTAGAGTGTGGGTGCAGGGGGAGGGGAGGGGTAGTGGGGGTGACCGCCGGCCGGGTGGGGTGGCCGATGAAGGAAGGAAGCAACAAGTTGAGCCAGACTGCCTACCAACAATCGAAATCCAGTGGAGCGCAGGAGGGCGGCGAGGGTGGGGATTAAAAGGAGGGGAGCAGGGGGGGTCCTTGCAGAACTTCTGGCAGCTTATAGTTCAAGGATGCCAGTGCCTCAGGTTGAGATCCTCAGCTTGCACAAGCTTCGTGATGAGTTCCTTGCAGAGAAGGCCAGTCAAAGGCAGCGACATGGCCATCCCAACGGCAGAGCTCTGCGGCGGTCTGAGGCTAATGGCCAAGCCCTGGTCCAGAAGTTGGACGCAAGCGAGGCTGAGATTTCGCGCTCCAAGAAGGACACACGGTTTAATGCAGCGTCGAGTCGTCATGCTACAGGCTAGACGGTGGCTGAACTTTCGGTTCAATCTTTCTGAGAAGGATAAGGCTGCGCTTGACCAACTAGTCAGCTCGTCGGGGCCTAAGTCTTGCGATCTTACAGCGATGGGGACAGGCCCTGCAGAAAGGAAGAAGAAAGAGAGAGACATCGAAGTCTTGTGGTCTTTGGAAATAGTTGTCCGGGTGCCGGGAGTCTGGAGAGCCGCTGGAGCATTTGTCAAACACACCTGAATCGTGCTCTGCCCGGTGCGTGGTCGCTGCCCTCAATGGTGGGCTTACAGTGATCTTGTCCAATATGACAATTGGCGCACGGAAGTTCGGCGACGTATGGTGAAGTGGCCTCCTCTATTCCATCTTGGTTAGGGTCTTTGCTCTGCGCTGCATATCCAGCCAAGGCTGCATGTGGACTGTGCGCAGATGCGGACACAACGAGATTCTGCATTGGCAGAGGTGGGAGCCTGCTTGAGCTTGCCCGCCTGGTGTGACTATCACTTTGCAGGTGCCACACTTGAAGTCGTCGATTCAGCAGCAGGATGTCCTGATGAAAGACTTGGAAAACCAGGCTCGTGACGGCGCCGGGTATCGTGTGCGATCGTGTGCGTATAGATTGGTCTCGATCACACAGCACCGATCATGCCTGCAACGGGCAGGCATGCATTCCTCGATTATGCATATCGGTGTCACAGGTGACCGCCCTCCAGCAGCAGTTGCAGAGCAGCAAGGATACCGGTGGAAGGGTGGATCAGCAAGCCCGCTGCCATGCGAATCGTGTTGTCATGTGTTCTATCGGCACAGAGGTGTGGCTTGATTCAAAACTCAGGCTAAGCATCTTGCATTCGCTCTGGAAAGATCGCGGGAAGATGGAGCTCGTCACGAGCAGGACAAGAGATGCCGCAAGATGCTGCAAGTGAAGGTGTCTTAAGGTCAGAATCTGCTTCTATGCAAACACATCGACCTGATTCGGGATTTGATCGCGTGTCCGGACGGAGGCAGCGCTTGCCCTTCGTGTAGAACGAACGCGATTGCTCGAGGCACTCGCTCACTGTTCTCTGCTATGTCGGACATGCATCTGGCTTCAGGCCTTGGAAAGACTGCGGCGTGGTAAGGCACGGCAGCGTGAAATCCAAATAAGTCATCGCGGCTTTTCGACTTTTCGCTTTTCTCTGTACTTTTCGACTTCTCGCTGCAATGGTTTACTTTTCAAGATTTTTTGATTTTTCGGGTTCTCGGTTTTTCGCGCGAAATCTTCAATTTTTACAACTTTTGGACTTCTCGCTTGTCGGCTTTTCGCATGCAGTTTGGCATTCTCCACTTATCCGCGCCCACAGCCGTTCGCAAACGCAGCCAGACATGAGGGCATGTGCAGTAACGTTGCATCTAGTGCAAGTGTAGGTGCGCAGGATTATTTCCACTATTCTGCCCTTATGTTATAGGTTTTTTGTTTTTTCAATTCTGTCTTTATTTTATCGCTTTTTTCAGGGAATGCAAGTGCATGTGAGTCTGACATGAGTGCAGGTGCAATAACAGACCAATACTTCGGCACTGCATCTTTTGTCCTTTGCGACCACCCCAATCACGCCAACGGCCGAGCCGCCTTCTTTTTATGCTGCGTGGCTCTTTTGTTCCATGCGTTGGCCACAGCAAGTAATTATCAACAGACTGCTGCAAATATCACAGGATGTGCAAACGAGCAACATGATGCAACAAAACGCCGGCGATACCACGTGACACTCCTTGCATGCACAAACCGCCCCTTCACGGGACCTTTGATGGATAGACGGCTGCAGAGACCACCACTTCCGTTTCGTAGGCTGTTGCTTGCCTGGCTCTGGGAAAGTTTGGACATCGGAGATTGGCGATCCGAGATCATTAGACCTCGACTACCACAACGGGTCGGGCTGATCCAGCTGATGGGTGCAGCAGCAACAAGTGCTCGGATTTCACATTCAGCCTGCAACATGTCTGCCCAGACGTTGCTCGCATTTTCTGTGAAACAGTACGCATGGTTCGAGCAGAACGTAGACGCCTGAGTCGCCTACATTTCGGACATCATGGTGTATGAAAAGCAAGCTTTCCTGTTCGATTCTGATTCAGACGTTCTGCCTGGGTCGGAGGACAATTTTGACAAAATTGGTTCTACATCAGAAGCTGAGAACATAAGTGAGCAGATCCCTCATTCTGATCAGATCTGATCAGCTGGTGGACACATCGGACATTGTAGAGCGATTCCGAGGACGTTGGGAATTCCATTCACCTGTCCGACCAATGCGCAGCCACGATGGACATGGTTGACAGCCACACCGAAGACATGGTCGCCAAGCCAGAGAGGCCGGCTACAGCAGCAACGAGTAACGAGTTCTTCCTGATCGGACCCAGTGACTGGAGCATTCACGGCGATCAACATCACATGAGAAGCAAGCAGGAATTCATCCAAGCAAACCACTCCGCTCGATCTTTCACGCTCCGGACGGAAGTTTGTTGAGGGTTATTTCTTGCCCAAAAGAGGACACCAACCAGCTTGATGAGTGTTTTTCATTTCTCGACGGGCAGAACTCGTTCTCGACTTTCTGAAAAACACGGCCACAACCGTGTCTGTAGAGCCCAGACGCAGGATTTCATCTATCTCAAGTTAGTACAATACTAGTACGTGCTGTCCAGACGAAAAAATTCAGTGAATCAGTGACAAAGCCTGATCAATACTAAACGGATCCCGCCAACACAGTGCATCGACAGGTGTATGGAAGAGGTGCTGTCGCAATGACGCCACCATAGCAGAGACATATGAAGGACGCCAGACATGATCCAGAGCCACCAAGGTAAAAGAAAACGTGGTGTGCAAACAGGTGACACTCAGACACATGTCAGATCTGTGAACGTCAATCCAACTGTGCGTAGGTTGGCTCAACATGGCTGTTTCACGAACCCGACGTAGATCCACACAATACCACAACAGTGTTCTGCGCCATTTACCTCTACGACACATCCTCAGCGGAGTGACCTACATTCGCATATGGGCTGTACGTCTTGACCAACAAGGTGAAAATCAGGAAGGCACCAGAGAACAGCTGCTCTTCAACACGGCACTCATCAGCAAAGCACATGCCACAGCCCGGACAGTTCACCTCCAGATTGACCACAACCTGTGCGCTGGACTTTGAGAAGTGAGCATATCCCCGCAGACTTGGCCATAACAGACGCGCGCATTACCGGGTACACCAGTACCTTGATGAACAGAACTTTCTTACATGTCTTTACAGTCAGATAAGCCAATTGCATCACCAGCCATTAATTAGAGGGGGACATCCAACGTTCAGCGCAACAGTAGAAGAACTGTTCGAAGATCAACAGTACGGCTGGATACTAGCCACTTTGACCAAGGAGAATTTCCTGCGGCTACAAGTCGTACCTACTTGGATTTGAAAACACGTCTGCTACAGACATACTCTCGACTGTCTAGAGCTGACGACTTTTCTACATAGTGAAGTACACGCAAACCACTCAGGCCAGCATCATGTGTCAGAGATTGCAAGTGCATGTGAGTTTATGTGAGTGCAGGTGAAGTAACTGTCGTCTAATGCAATGGGCCGCCAAGGGCAAATTACTTCTGTGTCTCGTCGTTTCTTCCCCAAGTTGACAAACAGCGGTCCAGCTGCCTTGTTTCCTTGACGCTGCGGACCGGATTGCACGATGCCTGCAAGGCTACATGATGCATATGCCGCAACCACAACCACTGCACACTGATGTGCAACAAGACCCCGATGGCACAATGATGCCACCGTCACATGTCACACCACAACCCGCCTACAATTGATGCCGACAGCGCCAACCTCAGATGCAGGCTCTACGGCCCAATACACAACTGGACATGAGCAGCGCGGTGATGACACCGCCGCCACATGACTTGCAGGGCATGCAACCGTTCGACCAGCACCCCAGTATCGCACAGTTTTGTCAGAGACCAAAAGCATCGAACATCACCACACCACCACCACAGTTAACGTCACAGCCGGTCACGGTGGCAGATGTTATTCGGTTGATGCAGCACACCAAGTCGACTCAGGTCACGCAACTCACTGTGCAAAATAGCCAACGTACAATACAACCACAGCCTGTACAACACGCATTTGCGACTCAACAAGGCGCCAGCTCAGGCGACCCTAACAACTCAAACCACAGCGCCAGAAATCTTGACCCAAACCACAATCACACCACAGCAGCCAACACCTGCTCCACCCGCAGAGATCAACAAACCACCGCCGGAGCGCACGATGCCGACCAGTACCTTCTCACAGCCGCGTCCACGAACAGTGTCTCGCAGCCGCAGTGGCCAACGCCACGCTAGCACGCAGAACAAAACACGCCACGGACGCTGCAACAGCCACCACACCAGCAGGAAACATCGACAACAACATAGCAGACGACGCCACCGCAGCCCATCCAGCCGGACCATCAGCCGCGTTCCACGGACAATCACACTACGCAGCTCGTCATCGATCCGACGGGAGACTCGCAACCCTGGCAACATCGAACACAGCCACATACCACGGTACAGCAACATGGCTTCCCGTCACCACCGCCACCGCCACCAACGCGATCACCCCGCAAAGTGACCGAGCCATTACAAAACCAGGCTCGCGTGGACAACCGGGCAGTGACGCAACAGCAAACACCCACACGAGAACGGGAGAAAGCGCAAAGCAGCTCGGGTCGTCAGCAACATCTGCAGGCGTCACGTTTCAACGACGTACAGACCGACCGGCGGCCACCCCAGAACATTGTCACACCGTACGTGGAGATCAGACCGCAAGACAGGGTCACACCACAAGCAGTTGATTTTGAAGAGTCCAACAAGCTGGCACACACACACACACACACACTCGCTGAGATAGCTGACATAACAAGCATCAACATCAACGACGTATCTGGTTTAACACATGACATATGCGCATAGGGATCACGAGAGGCATGCCAGGTGGTCATAGTTATTTCCGATGGGGTGCATACTATTCTGTATGTGCCGTGGAAGGGCGAAGAAAGCCTTCCTTGTGGCTCTTCGGCTACAACACCGCCGGGGCCCACTCACAACTATGTGTGCTGCCATGGCACAGACATGCAACCAACATCCGGCATTCTGCTGGAAGCCTTGGTCCGACCCACTAGCATCCAGACAACATTTTCTGCAAACAACGCTGAGATTCCAGCAACAGTGGTCTACGGATCAGCCACCCACGGCGAAATGAACGAACAAACGCTACATGTCGTGGCGGACAACTCCGCACGTCGCAGCAAGGGACGGCGATGTTCCATGCGACCTCTGACTTGGCATTTTATAACCAGCGTTCCAGTGCAGTGTGATGTTAGTCTGCATGATCTTGGCTGTGTGATGGATATTTCCAGCTGTACAAGCGGACCATGGTGCAAGATTACAAGCACAATTGAGCAAACCCAGCAGATCTGGCGTAAAGATCGCTATTAAAAGGGTTTGTCACTTATGATGAGCCCCAAGGATTAGCGCTTAGTATCCTTACACTCCTACACAAGCAAGGTCAGATCGACCCGTATTCGGCAATCATGCAGAGCAGCCTCGGGCTTTTGTTGCAGGAGATGTGTGTTTGGAGTCCCAGCAGCATTATTATCTACCTTCAATGCATCCGTGGGTTTTGCGGCTTTTTGTGCAGTGTTCCTAGACGACAAGCTCTGTTTTTGTGGTGTGCATCGGTGGGCTTCAATTTGATTTGTCAGTTTGCAATGCATCGCGATTCTCACAATCATTCGATTCTTCCGAGTGCCATTATTCCCGCCTCTATGTTTCAAGGTGCACGGCTATGGGTAGAAGATTCTGATGGACAAATCTTGGTTGAGGGTGTCCGAGCTCGAGCCATTGAGATTACTTTTCCGTGTGTCACCTTTCAGTCTAGATTGCCACATTCTACTGGGTCATGGACTGGCAACAGGCTTGTCGTTATCTTGTATCATATACATCAGGCTTGGAGACTGCCTGAGCATGCACGTAGATGTCTTACCAGCGCTGGATTCCAGGCGTATCCGTGTGATGTCATGTCTGTTCCGTGTCTGCAGGATTGACGTTCAAAAGAAACGTTAAGCTGTGAGTGCACGAGAGATGCCTGCGTCGGAAGTGAGTCAAAGCCGCTGCATCAGATCTTGGAGTTTGAGGTCAGGCTTTTTTTGGCGACCGAGCCCGCAGCTTTGTCAAGAGCTTCGGCGAGCTCTTGCCCCCAGAATCCGTCAGGATGGGGCTGAGCTAGTGGAACGGTCTCCGGTATATCATCATTCTGGTAGGAAGACGTGCTAGTGGTGAGACTGAGGCAATGGGATGCGGATTTTCAGGACTCCCTCCAGCCCCTTTGCCCCCGGCCCCGTTTCCACCCCTCCGTTCTCCCCCTCCTCCCATCTCACCGAGTCGAGAGACCCTCGCAGGGCTCCTTTGCCTCGCTTGAGAACCAGTACCTCGCCATGAATGCCTGAGATTGATGTACTTGACGTTGAGGATGAAGCGGTCGGAGTGAGCAGTGCAGATGTGGGACGCGCTAGTGCCGGTGCAAGGAGTGCTGATGGTGAGATTGCAGACTCTGGTAGCGCGGCTACTTCTGCAAGACTTGTCCCCAAGGCTATGCCCAGGAATGTTCGTGACAGGCATCGTGAGCCTGCACCTATTACTACAAGGAGCGCGCTTCATCTACGGCTGTCATGCATACCCAGCACTGGTGATGTCAATGAGTCTGGTCCGAACTCAGCGATCCTGTACTTGCAGCCACTATAACGACCGTTCACGTTCTCGTTCGTGGTCTCGTGATAATTCTACGGAACTCTAGCAGAGTGAGGGCTGTGTCTGAAGGGAATGCTTTTTCCGCGGGGAACGCCAGTCGTTTCAGCGCTTCAGTGCAGAGCTGGGTGTGGTTGGTCTCAGAATTGTTGCCTTGCATTAACGGAGTTCATCTGGCGTGAGCCGACATGACAGTGCATTTGCTGACATGTTTTCTTCTATGTGTCGCCCCTTCTATACCAGTATGCAGGAGAAGCCACAGGAGAATCTTTTTCAGAACTCCAAATGAATGCGCTGGAAGTAAGGACCGCGACAGAGCTGAATTTACGGGTACGCAGCCTGGGAGCAAGGCTGCGAGGAATACAAAGGCTGCTTCACCCATTCTTTCATCAAGGCCCCACAGTGTACATTCCCTTCGTTTATGAAGGGCCTTCCCGCGGTTGGTTTTCTTGGCAGCTGTGAGCCGTGAGTGCAGCTGTGAGCCGTGAGTGCTGAGTCGGTACTTCGAGTTGCTGAAGGGAAAGCGTATGTTTATTTTCGGAAGATGCTGATGTCAACTCAGCAGTACCACTTCGTCAGTGACTGGCTGCACAGGTTTGCTGAGGAGCGCTTTCGCATTAATGATGGACTCATCCCGGACTTGAGTCTGCTGAGGTAAGGAATCCCTTGCGTTGAGAGCACGTGTTAGTCAATACATTGAACAGTTTTTGATTGCAACCAAAAAAAGGAGTGCGCATTGTGTGCGAGCTTACGTCTGTGTGAGCACTGCTACGTTGCACTTGCTTGTGCTTGTGATCGCTGAAAGGTTGGTGGCAGAATGCAGCCTGTTGTCGCAAGGTAAGGTGTGCTGACGACATGGATCGTCAAATGACGGATGACACCCCGTGGCGTGACGCAGTGCTCCACCGCGCAACTCTTGGAGCTGCTTTGGCACATCTGGGACCTACTCAATAAACGTTTGCGGCTCACAGATGGACCCATTCGATGTCCACGCGCCTGCGACTGTGCACGGGGAGGTGTTGCTTTCACAGCCATTTCTTCACGCAAGAAGAAATACACTTATGGACCACATCGTTGTTTCTTGCACGACAACTCAGGATATGAGTACTTGTAAAGAAACAGGCGCTGAGCGCATTGTGCTCATGGAAGCAAAACGCGGTGGAGACTCTCAGGTTTGTGCTCATGTATGCAACAAGACAGAGCGATGCTACTGAAACTTTTGTCATGCATTGTGTTTTTGTTGCCCTCATGCTGTAGTTGAAGTGATCTCAGAGTTGTGGCTTATATGCGGTGCATGAGACCTGACGATGGGGATGTGAAACCATGACTGCAGGCCAGGTTTTGAGCCTGTTGCAGGACGGTGAAGAAGTCAAACACAGTGTCGAGTGCAAGAGGGAAAAAGCAGCTTCCGTCTGTTGGCGAAGCCTTGCAATGTCGGAAGGCTTTGTGTCTGAGCAGTATTTCTCGGCCTACGATCCGCTTCCCCCACTGCAGACGTGGATTTCGTATACTCACGCTGAGATCATCAAGATCATCAAAGTTAAGGAAGACCTCAAATCATACCGCCAAGAATTTGCGACTACGCAACAGATACAGCAAGGGCAGCTGGACGTCATTCAGTCACGACTGCGGAAACATGACCACAAAACCAGTGAGCTCATTGATGCAACTACTGAGCTCATTGTTGCAACTATTGAGCTGCTTCAGAAGCAGCGACAGACTCAGGATATCCTTTCCTGTTTGTTGGGTGATTTATCAAGCCGTGTCAGAGTGATTCCCGTAGTGCTGTGGATTTGGATTGTTTAATGGAGTATGAAGTCAAAAGACTACCCCTTCCTTGGAGGGGCGTGTGTGTGTGTGTGAGCCAAGGACGGAAAGTAACGATTGGACGAGCCTGTAGATTATGTCAGCAGAAAGACATGGCATGAGATCAGGGACCAAGTCCAACGAAGCTACCTGATCTCGTGGAAAGCAGAGCTTGGCCAGCCCTGTGTACCTGCTTGTACAGATTGCTGGAATTTGAGTGACTGCGATGTTAAGGGATCAAAGGTGTGTAGTCAGGAAGGAGGACGCAATGCTCAGATGGGAGATCTGCACACGTGTGTCTGTGTGTGTTTGTTTTCCATCGCGTCAGCAATCGCCCATGCTTGTTTACTCGCCACACCCGTCCTGCATGCGGACTTCAAGACGAGCGTTGTGCGTCGATGTGTCGCCGGCCCTGATGTGGCAGGCGGAAAGCGATCTGCGAGCTTCAGCATCAGCTAACGAACATGGCTTGTTGCAGGCCTACAAGTGCAAAACCAATGCCAATCGCAGCTCCCTCCAGCTTGATGAAGTGGCCAGGCTCATGTCGAACATATCAGTTCGGATCGCGAGCAGCTGTGCACGTCTCGGCACGTTGAAAGTTCTGGTTATATGGTTGTTGCAGCACAGACGCGCTTGGTTATAAGGCAAGTTCAGCTTCACCAAGCCACATCGGAGACCTCGGCCATCAGGACAGCAAAAAGTTAGGGGGAGTGACTCGGGGGAACGATCGCCCCACAGCCTTCAAGTGCAGGAGCCGATTGGCCGGCCTCGAGCAGATGGTTTGGACCTTGGCTCCTTCGGAAATCTTGGATTATGTGCCAATTCTTCCACAGGTGCAGGCTTATGCAGACAAGTGCGCGGCCTTGCAGCAAGAGGCCACGCCACAGCGAAAATACGTGGCGGATCATTTCCGGTTGTAGATGTCGTGGTTCACCCAGATAGTGCCGTTAGTCTTCAGTTCTCTTACGACGTCACAGCGAGTTCATCTTGCTAGTCACCTCTTTACGTTCCTGCTTCACCCTGTCTGTGACGGATCGTCGAGTCTTGTCAACGTGGATTCGGGCTGTCTGTTGCTTAGAGAATCTTGGTCCTGGCCCCGAGGGCACGGCACGGAAAACTTGCGATCCTCTTCGACCCAGCCTTCGTCCAGCACACCCGAATCGAAACGCTGAGTGGCAAACCACAGACCATGCCTCGTGCTCCAATAAACACGTATTTGGCCCTGGAAGAAGGAGGCTGCGTAATACGAGACTGACATCAATTCTGCAGAAAGCGTTTCGTGTTGGCACAGCAGAGCTTCTCGGAACACACTGAGCCAGTGTATCTTCTTCTGTCACTCCAGCCACACCTTGGTAGCCGAGATCATCCCAATGTCCAGAAGTTTGTGGATGATGTTGTTAACCTTGCCGAGGTGAGCGAGAGAGAGCTGTTACTTTAGCAAGACAAATTGACGACGCGTGGGCGACATGACAATCTGTCCCGTGAGTGAGGAGCTTCTTGTTTAGTCAAGCGATCGAGTGCATTGCCGCGAGGTTTCCTCCTTGCAAGACGACAAGGTCTGGGAGCAGGGTCTCAAATGGTCTCGATGTCCTTGCAGGTGTCATCACTGCCCAGTTGTGAGGCCGAGCTTCAGGAGAAGCTTGAGGCGGCACCGCGTGCGGCACGAAGCCCCGAGAGAAGTCCCATGATTCAGCCGGGGTCTCATGCTTCCAGGAGTTGAGGGTGAGCACGGGGCATCCTCGTGCACGCGCAGAACGAATGGTTGGGTCCAGGAAGTGGGTTGTGGGTTGTGTCGGGACACTGCGAAAGACGCCGACAGGTCTCCGAGCTTCCGTGTGCCTTCTACCAGCTTTGATCGTCAGCAGTCCGGCCTACGTAGATCAATTTGACCATCGTTCCACCCTGTTGTTTTCTGGGGCCAGGAAACAGTCTCAAGAGCGTGCGCCGCACACGTTTTTTGATCTACGGGTCGTTGGCTTCAGCACAAAATCACAGGCCTCTTTACTGCGACTGTTGACAAGTTGCGTTGCTGCCATCGAGACGAGCGTTCTAGTGTGGGTGTTCTAAACAGAAGAAGGCCGATGTTCAATTCAGCTTCAGTGCAGCAAAGACTAGAGTGATCTAGAGTGATTAGTACGCAGTGAAAACATCTTTGACACCGCTGCAGGCCAGCAGGGTCGCAAGGATGGGCCCTGTGAGGATGTGGCAGATGTTTTCGTTTCACGGCATGGACGGGATGTGGCTACTCGTTAGTTTATACTGTGGCGACTCACATGGTAGCCTATGACGGGCCTATGATGCTGTGATTCTTCTGGAAAAACATCCTCTCCATGTAGTGGAGTTAATGCTCGGTTCATGATCGGGGCAGTGCGGTTCCAGGGAACATGCAGAGAGATCTAGCAAGTCCGCAATCGTTGTTGGATGCATGCATCGGCGATTTCAAGCTTGGTAGCTCCGTGTTTGGCTCAAGCTTCATGGTGTGGTGTCGGATCTCGTCGGCACATCGTCCAGGCATGGCCAGGCATGGGCTGCCAAGGCCGCAGCATGACAGTCGCTACCTTCGGAAGTACAGTCCTTGCCATGGAGTATCGTGAGACTTCAGGCCAGGCTGCCTCTTGGCAGCCGCCTTGCTTTTAGCCACGTACTTAACCTGGCCGTTGTCCACAGCGGTGTCTCATCCTCTCAGCTGTCAGGCTAGACTGACGCTTGCTCAGGTAAGCTTGCTGCAATTTCAATGGCTAGATTTTACAGCTTGGCGATCCGCCGAGAGGCACTTTCTGGGGAGTTTCGGGGCTCCGGGGCACTGCAGATGAACATTTCCTGCGAGGAGTAGCTCCAGCTCTCGACTCGTTGGCTGGAGATGGCAGCCCTCCGCTGGAGTCTATGTAAGACAACGGTCTGTGACACCGACACCTTCTTGAACGGAGTCGTTTTCCAACGATTCTTGAGGTGCGAGGGCAACTTCCTGCAATGAGACTCGGTCCGGGTGGTGGCTCTGATCCAGTGCGCCAACACTCGGAGATTTCACTTGTGAACATCTTGACTGCCAACAGGTCAACAATGTGTCGCCTGAAATGGCAGCTGCTGGACGAAAGTATGCTCAGAAGTACGAGGTTGGGGGCAAGCAAGGTGCTCCATGATCTGTAGCAGCTGTCTCACTGTCTTCCCAGGACATCATGTTGGCTGGACAGAAGGTTTGGCAGGAAATGCTGAAGAAAGACGAGGCGGTTCGTTAAAGCATCAGACGATTGGTGGGGTGCTCGTTTTGCTCACGAGGTCCCAAAGAAGATCTACTTCATTGGCACAAATGGAAACACAGGTGCTGCTGTGCTTGAAAATCTGCCTTCTGTTCGAGCAGCTATGGAAGTTGGACATGATGCCGCATCGTTGAAACTCGAGTTCAGTCATGGATGACAAACCATGCTGCGAGGGTTGCACGGTGTTGTTATCATGTTGTAGGTGAGATGGTTGCAGAAGCCTTGATGGATTCACTGGCGTCAGGGCCTCAAGGTCTCATGGGATGACAAATTCCAATGTGGGGCATAACTATTTAGTAATTTTCGATCCCAGGTATGTCCCAGCTCCCGATGGGACTTTGTTTTTGCGCAGAAAGCCTCTGCCCCAGTCGGGGGGACCATGCAGAAGGGACTGGCTTTGCCTTGGGACAGACCGGGGGTCGACTACCCGAAGCTGAAATACTATCTTCTGAACGGGGACAAGGAGGCAGGGTGGCACCGAAATTGGGGTTCTGTGTACGGCATCCGGCATGGAACCTACTGCCGACAGAGCATTCTGATCAAGACTTGGTAGCCCCGCGTCTCGCGAGTTGGCAGCGAGAGCTCCAAAATCGCCGGTGGACCTGTACATGGAAGATGAGAAGGCCTGCATCGAACAGCGGTTTCATCACACCAGCTGTGATGGTGTTTCTTGCTGGTATGATTCTGTTCCTGCTACTCTGCGACCTGCAGAAATATCGTGAGCTGGAGACTGAAGTGTTGAAGGAGTTTCAAGACCTGGTGCGACCTTTAGCATTCCAGCTTGTTGTGGCTTCGAAGCTTGCAGTGGTAACCAATCGAAATCCTGGTAAGGAAACGGAGGGCCAGCCCGCCGGCATCATCGTCGGAGAGAGCGCTGTTAGCATTCCCGAGAACGTGCGCACCTTTCAGTGTGGAGATCTGACCGAAACAGCTCGTAAAGGACAACGAACAGACTGGCCGCCACGATGCAGGTTGAAATCCTGAAAACCGGCTTGGTGATCTGGCTGGATGTTGCGGCCGAGTTCAGCTGGACCTCGCATAAGTAACGGCACTGGCAATCTCGAGTCGGCTTATCCAAAGCAGCTCAAAGGAGCAAGACACAGATGAGAGCCAAAGCCGGTGGGGGACTCTTCATCCCCTACGAAATCATCAGGTGCCTTGGACCGGGGCTCTTAGGAAATCCGGGGACTGTCCAACCTGCAGGCCGCCTGTTTGGTGCATTGCAAATGGCTGGGATGGAGACATCGATGACGGGGAGGCATCGGCTTCGGAGCTTGCGAGGGTAAGTGTTGTTTTTATGATTTTTCATGCTTGAAGGGGCGGTGCTGCCAGTGCTGCGATTCTGCGAGGCAAAGGCGGAATACATGGATATGGTCGAGAAATACAACGAGATGTACGAGGAAGTCGCTGACCTTCGTCTTCGAGCAGTGCCAGTGGCTGCATGAGCTATCACTAGCTGTCACTAGCTGAAAGCAGGAAGCTCTGTTGGTGAGTTGTGCAATTTGCTGCACACCCCGAGAAGCAATGGACTTGGGTCGTATCAGCTTGTAAGCATCCTGCCAATCTTGTTTTCTTTTTCCCGCTCCTGTCCGCATTGCTGTCTTGGGCGAACTCATCTCGCTTGTTTTTGCTCCTCACGCAATTCCTATGTCGCACCGTTGGGGCTTGAATGCTGCCTCTCGAAGCCCGTTTGCGGTCGCCTTTCGTGACTCCAAACTGTCCACTGCTGTTTCGCGATTGGTCTCCAAGCCCAGTGTGCCATGCGATGCGCAGGGATATCTGCGGGCCGGGACCTTTCCTGCTTCCCTCTGTTTCAATTTCTGCTTGGGGTGGGTGCGTCATTGCGCTTGTCGGGAAATGCACGTGTGCACCCAGTGAAAAGTTAGGCATGTGAAAGTTTGTGTTTGCTCCTGTCAGGGGCAAACTTACAGGCGGCATCTGAAGCCGTGAGTGAGTCAAGAAGAGGCAGTTTCGTGGACCGACCAGTTCGCCTTTTAGAGGCTTGAGCAGGTTGGCTGCGGTTTCGGACCACGCCACTCCACGGGCAGCAGAAAAGAAAGTGGACCGGTGAGAAACAATTTTCGGCCCCATGCCATGCCGCCCACAGACCGTAAACCCCCAAACCCCAAACATTAAAGCGTTTACACCCCGGACACTGGAACTGTAAGCCCTCAATCCCCGAAACACCTATCTCCTCGCGTGCAACAGCAGCAGAGAAACGTGCCGCGCATTGATTTAAAGTCCCCCCAAACATCCCGAGCCTTCAGCGACCACCAGCAAATGAGCATTTTGCTCTTGCGTTCTTTGCCCTCGCGACTGCTATCCGCCATGCATCCGGAACTCGTTCTGCCAGAAGGTGTAGGGGGTGTAGGAGAGGACCCCCAAAGTGGTGTGATTCGGGTCTGGTTTGGGCAGCTATCCCTCGCGGCACGCGGGCATCTTGGGGCGTGGTCCGCCGTCTCCTCTTTTCGGCTTCCAGCGGACTGGTGCTTAAGGTTTGCATGCCTGCAGCATCTGTAAAACAGCCCCACGTTTTCCCCCGCACCTCCCGCACCTCCGTGCAGCAAAAGCTTTCGTCGACCCGCCGGGTCTCGAGTGTTTGGGCGTGGCTTTCAACAGGTGGATCACAACCCACGTCTTCTGCCCAAGACCTTCGCCTAGGGCCCTGTTGTCTTCATTCACAGAAAGGTGGAGAACGAGGTGGCAATTGAGGTGTGCTTTCTTCGCTCCGTGTAGCACATGTGTATGCGACATGAATGCCAACTCATTGTTAAAAGCATGTTGAGTTTGGCAGGCTTGGGTGCATGCTCTTCATTCATAAAAGTTGCATGTGCTGCCATTTGGGTTAAGTGTTGCTGCGAGCCAAATTTGGCAGCAGTGAAATTTGAGCTTTCAGGAGGGTCCTGATTCGCAGGTGGGACTTGTGTGGCTAGGTTGTCCCACCTTTACAGCCCTGGGGGTGTGACCCATGAAGGGATGTCGCGTTCCGCGTGTTGGACCAGGTATGTGCACAGGGCGGCTGCTCCGTTGGTGTGCCATGAGCAGTTCTATGCTAAATGCCGCATACAAGTCACATCGCGTGGCATGGAGTTCTGGCTAGCCAGTATGTAGCCGACATGGCGACCAGATTGTCAGGACCACCTTGGGAACCGCGATGTACATGGAGTGCAGGGAAGATTTTGTCACGACATAGCTTATGGTACCTGCTGCGTAGGGGTGCCGATCCTTGACCTCCTGCGGGAGATCCGTACCTGTCGGGCCAGGTATGGCTTGGAGTCGCCCGAGGGTTTTAGTGGGGCACTGGGCCCTTGGCAGCAGCTATTGAGTTCGGGGGCGCGGCTGTCGCCGATGCCTGGCTGGCTGCGTCCAAGGATTTGGGCCCATTGCTTGGCGTCCATGCTGTGGGTGCGTCGTATCAGGCGGCCGCTGTTGCGCCAGGGCAGTAGGTTATTTGCTCGGGTTGGGCCGCGGCAGACGGCGGCACGCAAGGCTGCTGACATGTCCGGTATGGTCGAAGAGTTGGCTTTGCTGTTTGAAGAGACTGGGGCTTTTCGGCCCAAGCATGCCCGGGAACCGCAGTTGCAGGAGTAGAAGGGCTACCTCCGGAAAGTTGCAGAGCAGAAGGTGGAGTCGGCCGAGGCAGCCACATTTCAACACGTCATCCTCTGCTTAGCGGAGTTGAGTAAATTCCGTTGGTGAGGGGCAGGGCTGAAGGACTGCTGGATGTGGATGTGGTTGATTTGGCATCCTTCTTAACCGCAAACACCAGTGAGCCTTCTAGGGCTCTGCTAGCATTGAAGTGGTTTTCAAAGCACGGTGCGCTTCTTGGGATGTTCAGTCTTTGCGGCCACCTCCCCGCCCGACCTCAGCTAGGCAGCAGGACGGTAAGCAAGCAGCCCCAGCACAGCCGTGGATGGCGATCGACCTCGAGCGGAAGGTAAAGGCAGCCTATAAGTCCGGGCATGCAACCTGCATGCCACTGCTCGGCTCGTGCATGGTCTGCTTCGCATGCTTGCGTCATGTCCATCTAGAGCTCTCCGTCCCGACAATTTATCCCACAGCCAACACAGTCCAGTCTATCATTGGGCTTTCGCTGGGCTATGCCGGCAGCATTTTCGTGTGGATGGCCTTGGGCCACGTTTTGGGAACTAGAGTGTGTGGAGTAAGTTGCCCACCACTAATCGTGACTCTGCGGGCATGTGCTTTGATTACTTAGGCCAGGCCTGGGGAAGAAGCGAAATCCAGGACGCAGCACAGGTTGCCTTCTATGAGGAAGTGCAGGAGACAGAATCGTTGACAACATGCTCATGGCGGCGTGTGGGGGCTACTTTGGGGTTGCTTCTGAAGTGGGACTCGAAGGTTTTGCTAGCCCTGCGTGACTGGCAGGGTCGTGGTGACCAAGGTATGCCAGAGGATAATGCAGCATCGAAGTACTCTTTGTCCATGCGGTGCAAGCATTACGTCCTGGCTGCGGCGCGGGCCTGATCTTCATTTTCGTCTTGTCACTGCGGCGTGATAGCGGACCTCGGAGTGACTTAGGACGTGCAGAGTGACTGCACTAGGGCTTGGGAAGGGGTGACCTTTCATGGTAGTTTCCGTGCAACGCTGCCCGGCAACTCCCTTCGGAAGTCTCGGGCTACTGCTGTAGGCATGGCCCTGTATGCCAGAGCTGGTCGGTGACAATGTGGTGGGGTCCATGCGCATGTGTTCTGAAGACGGGGTGGCTGTGCGGTGGCAGGCACGCAGCCGCAGAAGCGCTGGGACGCGAGTTGGCAAGGCAGGTTGTTTTGATGGACCCACCGTGGGCGTGTCGTCTTCTGGAGCAGCTTCTTCTGGACCGGCCGTGGACGTGGCGCCTCCTGGGGCAGCTTTATCTGATGGATCCGCCGGGGGTGCAGCGTCTTCTGTGGCATCAGGTATCCGTGCACGCTCTGCAGCAGCGTTTGGTTTTGATGCACCGGCCGTGCACGTTGTCTCTGGAGCACCGTTTGGTTTTAATGCACAGGCCGTGGACGTACATGCTGGGGAGCCGTTAGCCACGAGCGCAGAGTGGCGCCTCGCTGGGAGGATGGAGCTGCGCGAGCCGATGAGCGCTTTGATGAGTGCGGCAGATGCGCGCTCCAGCGCGGAGCCAAGGCGGCAGGATGACAGGATGGGCTTAGTACTCCGTCCGTTGTGCATCGGTCGTCTTCTGGCGCAGCGCTCATTCTGGGTCCCCTGCCGACGCGTGATATATAATGCTGATTTCATGCCAGAAGCTGCGTCGCAGATCTCTTGTCTGGGATGCCATCCGCAGCAGCGCGGCGGATTGGTTTTTCGTATGAGGGCCCTTCCGCTTCTGTGGGGAGTCGTGCGGATGGATTCGGCGTGTGATGAGTGGCAGGGGCCACAGAGCAGCGATGGGCGCTGTCGTCCTGGTATCGTTGTTGGATCGCATATCCTTTCAGGGTGCTCTTGCATCGGTGGCGCGGAATCGACCTGGCATTGATGCAGCGGCCTTTTTGCGTCCGGGGCGTCAGCGAGCTGCTTTTCTGGAGAGCCTCGCAGTGCAGAACCGGCTGCCATGTCAGATGCTGGTTGTGGTCGTACATGGCTACTCCTGCCTCGATCGTGCATGTTGCAACGGCGGGGGTTCTCCGCTTCGCGCCGCCACCAGAGGGCGGGGGACCGGAGATTGACAGGTCACTCAGGACAAGTACGAAGCTCAGGGCTGGGGTCGGATGCAGTGCACTCAGTGCGTCTCCAAACCTTAGCGCCGGCGAGCTTCCAGCGGTGATCGACTGTCGGGCACTGGAAAAGATGCAAGTCTTGTGCCGCTGATTGTTGCATGGGGCATGGGGATTGTCAGTGTGAGCTGAGCTGCAAGGGTTTCCTTGCTGCCCGTTGGACCACGTTTGGAGTGCAAAACACCCCAAAAAAACATACCCCGGTTCTCGAGCCGACAAGGGTGGTTAAGCGATTTTCTAGCCCCACCGCATTCGTGAGTTTGCACGCTGCGCTGTCTCGCGGCTCTGCAGTTTTTCATCCTGCAGGCGTTTTCCGGGGAGTGACCTCGGGGTCGGCGTTTTTGCATTGCACCCAGGTTCCAGGAAGGACCTAAGAATTACAACTAAGAGAAGCATCCCCAGCATGGCAAGCTGGGCGAGCTGACGCTGGAGCTTCCTGAGTGTCTGGACCGCAGCAGAGCCAAACACCCTGCCCGTCGTTGATCCGTGCAGCCGTTGGCAGCCATCGTTGGCTGCGTGGAAGGGCCTCTGCCGTCGGCGTCGCCAAGCAAGCTTCTGCAATGTCAGACAAGATGTGCCGACCCGCATCAACATCTCCGGCCACCATTGCCGCCTTGAAAGGCTCTAGATTTTTTGGGAAAACAGTGATTCGATCACCTCCCCGGAGATTCCTCACGCAGCTTGTTCCGCCTCGGTATCGTCATAAAAGAAGGCACAGAAAGAGGAATTTCGTAGCAAACCGAAGCATGGTCCGAAAAGGTCACATCAAAATGCGGCTGCAACAGACCAGTGGCAACAGCGATGACCGGGGTCAGTTGCCGGGAGGGCCCCTCCACGAGCGCCGTCGTCCAAAGAGCGGATAGCGCCTGCCGCTAAAACCCTCACCCAAGACAGCCTCGGCGGGCTGGAGGTTGAAGTCGCCAGCAACAATGAACGGAACCCGTCTGTGGGCACATGCAGCCAAAATGTCAATGACTTGCGCGACTGCTGCAGGAACATGGCCCGATTGGCCCTAGAAAGATGCCATGATGAACTGCGTAGAGCCACAGCTCGCCATGACATCGAAAGGGTCCGAGGTGCATCTGTTTGTGGCAAGGCCATCGGCAAACCTGAAGGAACGCAAGGGGAGCAGGCTCACCAAAGCAACACGGCAAAGCCCCGAACTCTCAGCAGGCGAAAGAGTGGCGTAAAAGCCACGCGACGGACTCGGGCTCGCGCGAGCTGGCACGAGATGACTTAGTCCACGCTGAGCGAGCTGGCAGACGCAACATCACAGGAAGTGTCCTGGCATTGGCTGCCACCCCCTCTCATGGGGACGTTAAGCGGTGGAGCGGCGACATCGCGTAGTTCTTGAGGAAATTTGTTGGTTGGCGTCACCACTCACAGTGTGAGCCAGTGAATGCCACAGCAGCAACTCGTTTTGCTGCTGCATATGCACAGTGCAAACCTCTATAGAAGGGGAAAGATAATGAACTTGACGCCCAAAATTCTGGCAAGATCTCGCTAGCAACTCTAGCGCCGCTGTCACCGTCTTCGGGTCGCGTTTTGCGAAAGCCCAAGGTGCCCGATCACCGGTGCATGTGCAATCATACGGAGGAGTGTGCATGTGAGCTCCATGCAGACCGGCATCGATACAGGATGAATGCATCCTTGGATATGTGCATGAATAATAAATGGGTACACAGTGCGTGGTATCAGCTGACCTCTTGCCCGGGGTGGTACCTGCCTCCTAAGTCCGAAGCAAAGCAAGATTATTCCGGATCTTTGTTTTTGGGAACCATTGGGAACGCACGAAGAAAAGAGACGGCTTGTGAAACCAACTTGAGAGTTTTGGGAAGATTCGAAAAGATCAAAAGATACTCTTACATGCTGTGACCATGAGCCTGACAAACAATCCGACCATGCATACATTCTCTGTCTCTCTTAGGAGAGAGCAGCAAAATGAATGAGACCTGCCGTGATAAGCAGAGGTTTGAAGCCTGGTTGAACACATGAAAAACTCAAATACGGGGTTTGGGACTGTGGAATTGAATGGAATTGAGCCATATACTGAACGATCTTTCACAGATAGCTTTCTTCAATATTTTGCTTTCAATAAGTTGGAAGGAGTCGTTGCTTCTAAATCCACCGAATGCAGTATGAGTCACCCTGTCCCAACCGTGCTCGACAAGCATCTACTTGGATTTGCATACGGTCACAGGTTCGGCCACTGTCGCAGGGCACAGTGTGAGATGAGATGGTATGACACAACATCATATTGACAATCCGAGAGTTGTCAGCGACCACCAATTTCGCCCTTGTCGCATGGACTTACAGAAAAATGGGAGCCTTTTCAAGATACTGAACGTGGCCTGAACTCCGCAGGGTTTCCGAAACTGCCAACCAGTCCAAACAGTTCTGTTGATGGAAGCTTCGAGAAACTTGCCCTACTCCCAACTCCGCGTCCTCAAATGTCAAGCCTTCGAACTGGTTTCCGCTCGTGTCAGCATGTTTTTGTGAAAGTTTAGCTCCCTTTTGCACCCTAGTGCCCCTAGGTTTCACTCGCTAACGCCCGCCGTACCTATCGGCTCAACTTTGGGAACTCCCGGACGCAGGGCCCTTGAGCTCTTTTGGAAAAGCGCGCTTCCGTAAACCAGTCACTTTCAGATTGGTAGCGGAGCTGTGCAAGATCGGGCCTTGTGAGGACCCAGTACGCACAGCTTCCGCTGGGGAGTGTCTTCCCCGGGGTGAGAGCGCCACCCCAAGCTACCACTGCGCATCGCCAGGGAGTCCCCTGGAGGAACTCACTTCGCTAGCAGCGTACTGCTCCTTTTGTGCCCAGCCCCTGCGCTGGAAGACCAGCCAGCACCAATCGGTGCCTGGCTCCCCGGCACCTTAGGGTGGCCGGAAGACCCGTGAAGGGTAAAGACGCCGCCTCCGAAGAAGGCGATGACCTCCTACTACACGATAGAGGAGGAGGTGGCCGCAAAGGCCGCAGCAACAGGCCCCCGCAAGACGGGGATGACGACGACATAGGGGACGGCTCGGATCCCAGGTACGAGCAGGGCGTGCGGGAAGGACCACCTTACAAGGTATGCCCCACATGCCGCGTGACCCCGACGCATTGGGCGATTTCCCGCAAGTTTAACTGGTATTGCTTGAAGTGCAAAACGCCAGTGCTGCGGAAGGACGCAGAGGATCCGGATGCCCCTCGTGCCAAGAGGGAGGAACCGGACTGGGAGGAAGAGGAGCCGGACCAAGACGATGATGATGATGATGGCCGCCCTCCTCCCCACGAGTTCGGCAGAGACAGTGCCCCGCCAGATCGGCGGGACGTGAAGAGGAAGACCGCCGCCGAGCCGAGAAGAAGGAAAAGAAAGAAAAGAAAGAGAAAGACAAGAAGGACAAAGACAAGAAGGAAAAGAAGGAGTGCCGAGAGCGCGAGGCCCAACGGGAGGCCGAGAAAGAAGCCCAGAGAAGGCGAGAGGAGGAGGAACGGCGGGAAGCCGAGGCCAGGAAGGAGCTGACGCGAGCCAGGGAGGAGCACCGGCTGCGTCGTAAGACTTTCGAGGGCCTAAGGAACCTGGACCCCGAGACGCTGGAGGAGGAGAAGAAGGAAGGCTCTGGGTCGTACTACTCCTCGTACTCGGAGGAGTCAGACGACGAGCCTGTGCTGCCGCCCACCGCGCGAAAGATGCTTGCCACGAAGTCGAAGGCAGCACCTCCACCGTTTACGGGTGACGACAAGAAGAAGGCCCAGGCTAGGCTCAAGAGGCTTGAGCAAGAGGCCAGGGACGCGCAAATGGCGCTGGAGCTGCAGAGGAAGCAGTACAGCAAGGACTTCGAGAGCGGTGAGGACGAGCCGAAGCCTCACCCGAGGCCTCTTCCTCGGGGATACCCCGAGATGAGCACGGGCGTGCCATCCCGGACGATGGGCGCGGAAGGCCCACGCCAAAGAGGCACCCGTACCGCGAGCGGGAACCAGAGCGGCCGCAGAGGCCAGTGACGCCGCTGCTCGGGCCACGACCCCGAAAGGAGCCACGACCCCCCAAAGGGCACGGCAAGAAGGGGCACGGCAAGGGCGCGCAGGGCGAGAAAGGTGCCTGGCACTGGGTGCCAGATGAAGACGAGCCCCGGAGAAAGAAGCCCAAGGCTAAGGGGAGTGATGACCCCAAGGGCAAAGGAAAAGCCAAGGCCAAAGAGGGCTACTGGGGATGGCTGGACTCCATCGGCTACTTTTGGGTGCCAGCCTCGCAGGCCAAAGGAAAAGGCAAGAAGAAGGACAAAGGAAAATACAAAGGAAAGACGAAGGCCAAGAACTGGCACGGCACTACGGCCGAGAGGACCCGGTGGGTGGAGGAGAGCCGTCGCTCCCCAGGCGGCCCACCACCGGACGAGCCGCCTGATGATGATCAGGACGGCGACGGGCCCCCAGACCCGGACCTGGGCTACGGTGGCCGTGGAGGCTACGATGATGACGACGAAGGTGGCGATGATGACGATGACGATGGTGGTGGCGACCCCTACGGTTGGGACGAGAACTACTGGGAAGAAGGCTACGAGGAGGAGGAGCACACCACGGACCCCGAAGTCGAGCCTCCACCTCCACCGCCACTGCTACCGGACACGTCGCTTCGCGGAAAAAAGGAAACTTCGCCAGGGTTAAAGGGTCCCCCCACTGCTAGTCCCCCCTCGGTAGGAAGGGCAAGCCAAGGCTCAGGACGAGCCTCCGTAGGAAAAGCCAGTAGGAAAAGCTCTGAAAGCTCGTGGGACCCAAGGAAAGGGCCAGCGCCAGGGATAAGATGGCGTAGCGGACGACCGCCGTCTCCGCCGCCATACGAGCACAACCCTCGCGACTTGCGCTCGTTTCCCCGGTGGGAGCGGCGCTTGAGGTTGTGGGAGAAGCGCGTGCTGGCATGGATGCCGGCAGGAGAGGCAGCAATGTTACTCTTGGAGTCGCTCCCTGGCATCGCCGAGCTTGAGTGCGAACACATTCCACTCGAGAAGGTGAACTGTGACCAAGGCATAGAGAACATTTTGTCTGCCCTCCGCGCGCCGCTTTCGGAGAGGAGCCTGTACATGAAGCGGCTCTATCTCCAGGAATGGGAGAACGTCTCCAGGCAGATGAACGAGTCGGTGCGCAGCTATGTCAATCGATATCGCCGCGTGGTCCAGGACCTGCAGTCCATGCAGATCGGACTTGAAGCCGCGTT
>CAJNJA010013840.1:310-11637 GCA_905231915.1 Symbiodinium necroappetens | reverse complement strand
ATAGAGCAGTGCGACCTAGAGAACACTTGTCACTGGTCTGTCAGGCATGCGAAGCAGCATCTAAGAATCTAGGGGTCGGAGCTGCAGAAAGAGCCATCTCTGGCGCTCATGCGGAGCATCATCCCCACCTCATGCGTTGAAGACTCCGGGAAGGGGAGCTTTGGCACTGCCAAAACACAGAGGGGTCCGAGTGTGAGCATTGTGTGATTGTGATTGGAATATTTGTGATTTATTCCTTTTTACACTTATTTTATGAAAGCGGTTTTCCTATTCGGGACTTTGGTTTCCTGCAATAGGTTATTTTCGTTGGTTTTTGATCAAGTGCTTTGAGATATGTTTGCGATGGTGGAGAATGCAAATGAGATTATGGATTTTGAACCTTGAAGATCACAGTTGCAAACATCCAACCCGCTTGGTGCACATAATCCTGTCTGTCCATGTGATAGTGCATGAACTGCTGGTAATGGACCATGTTGAAACCTCAGACATGCAAGGTTGAACAGTTATGGTGGTTCAAGAAACTTGCTACTTTGGTCTACTCCAACCAAGAAGCTGGCCAATCAATATGTGTACCGACAACTGGCAGAGCCTTGTTCTGTAACAAGCTGAAACACCGAATCTTCGTCTAATCTTTTCAGGCGGCGTTGCCGAATCTGGGCTCTTGCAGCCATTTTTGAAAGCTGGTACAGTTGTTTCACCAGGAAAAGCAGAGAGGGCTGTTACAGTTGCCGGCTGGGTTTTTGTAAAAAATGTGTGGAACGCCATAATACGCCATACGTACTGTGACCAGATCTTTGTAACTTGTCAAGCCGACTCCGCCGTCCATGCCTTTGTAGCCATGGCTCAAGGGAGTAAAGGATGGATATGCCAGACAATCAGATGATCTGGTTTGCGCACTTGTCGTGCCTCATCATTTACCTCCGCCTGGATTTAAATCCGCGCTGCACACCGCGGTGCCCGCAGGGTAGCACTTCCCCGGCATGCGCTGCAAGCGCAGGCTGAGAGGCACGTGACCTACCCCTGACAGGGCCTGTTCCCACACTCTTGCCCAGCAGCCCCGAGACAGGTGCCAGCTTCCCACACAGGCTTGGATCACCCGCGCTAGCCTTAAATGTTCTACGGCCCGTTGGGATCAATACGTTCAGCGCACCTCTAGTTCGAAATTCCCGCTCTCCGTCTCGTGCCCTTTGACCCAAAATTGTGAAGTGGGATGCCCATGCGGTTTGACATGCAAGTTCCTTGGCTCCGCGAAGACAGCTTCCTCCTAGCATGGCTCCAGTCTAGGTTCGAGTGGTCTCCCACACCTTTGCGTTGATTTCAGGCTGCCTTTGTGCAGTCGGTTTGAGGAAGAGGGGCTTCGTGGTCTGAACACCTCGGCGCCCGACTCTGCAGAACTGCTGTAGGAGATCGCTGAACATGCGGTCTTGGCAGGCTTTCGATTCTGAAAGGCTTGGATGGTGGGCTTGAGTGGTTTCATATGAAGCGTTCTTGCGGGCGAGGGACAGGAGCAGAAGGTTCTGCTGCCCGCCTCATCACACCCGCGATTATTGCGTGGCTTGTGGTCCACTTTAGCCGCATTGAGACCAAGCGTGACGTGGTTTGCCGCTTGGGTAGAGCAGGCTGTTATTGGACAAGGCTCCCCCCAAGTAGTCTTGCAACCGGGTCCTCCACAGCAGTGAAACCCTGATGACACATCTTCTTTACCCTCGTTCCAGTGGTTTTCTTACCCAAGACCCCATACTCCTTCACCCGCAGCGCCTTGCAGCCCACACCCTGGGCCCTAAACCCTACACCCTAGGCCGCGACGTAGAATCCCCAGCCTAGCTCTCGTGCTCAGCGGCTTAGGCGCATGGCTCGATTTTGGATCTTCAACTCTTTGGACAGTTCAGGGTTTCGGGGGCACTCAGCGTTCAGCAGGTCCATGTCGCTAGCCATGTCGATGGCTCGAGACACAGAGATTTGGGCCTTTGCGTCAAGAAGTCAGGGCACACCCCATCAGGTCTGCGCTTAAAGACCTCCTGGCCCAGACTCCTGGCCCAGCAGCCTCGGAGGGAACGGAGGGAAAGGGGCATACTAGTGGAACAACCGCGCTCTAATTGATTTGGTCCCTGCAGCTGCCTGGTTCCAATTTTTCCTCTCAGCTGGTGCTTCGCTGCTGAACGCCTAAAGCGAGCCTGTCCACAAGTCGGCTTCGAAAGGCTTTGATGCCGCAAGCCAACATCGAAGGGAGACGACGCCAGCAGTCTCCAGGGGTGCTACCCCAAGCCAAGGCAGATGAAAAGCGGCCCTACACTCTGGTTTCAGGCTTCACGGACGAGAGCTTCAAGGCACTGAAAATTCCGTGAACCTCGGCCCGGTGCTGGACAGTTTTCCACATGCTTGGGTCGGGACATTTGGGGGACAGCAAATCCTGGTCCCTAGCAAGTGCGCAGCCAAATTCGTTGCAAAGTTACAAGATAGCCATGTTTTGCAATATGCCATCTGCAACCCGGCATGGACGGACTCCTGACACAAAGAGAGGCGTTGCCTGCAGCAGTGCAGGCAAACACAGCACTTGCCAAGCACTTCAGTCCAACTTTGCACCGTGGGCGCACTGCACCGACCTTTCGGCAGCGCCAACAGCTCAAGTGCAGTCTCTGGCCCTTTTGCCCTCCAAGAGCCCGACCCCAGGGTCCGCAGCATACGCGCACAAGCTGGAGCTGGCAGCCAACAATCTAGAAAGCGCTACTAGAACTCAAATTCTTAAGGTTTACCCGATACCCTGGTCCCTAGAATCCGATTTCTCAAGGATGGCCGTTTGTGCCCTGGGACAGCTCACGATGCAGTGGTAATTGTGCAGGAAGTCTGGAAGTTCAAGCAATTCTGTTGAAGTGCATTGTGAAAAGACTTGGGGCAGCAGGCTGTACCAAATCAAGCTGTCTCAGCATTTCCTCATGGAAAAGCCTGGGGATGAACTGACCTTGCGGGAGCTGTTTACGCGCAGCAGGGACTCCGTTTGCCAAAGGTTGCCTCTGTCGGACGTTCCGCTTTAGTGGTGCGTTGCCTCGGTGCGCCGCAGCCTGTGAGCAAAGCTGTTCGGCGTCGCCTTGCCCGGCCTTCCTCCTCGCTCCAATTCCGTCCGGATCCGAGATTTTTGGGGCAGACTGGGGACACATCGCCTCATCAAGCGAAGTATGTCTCA
Source organism: Symbiodinium necroappetens (assembly GCA_905231915.1). Taxonomy (NCBI): domain Eukaryota; class Dinophyceae; order Suessiales; family Symbiodiniaceae; genus Symbiodinium; species Symbiodinium necroappetens. The sequence goes on along the minus strand of CAJNJA010013840.1, from coordinate 8,456 downwards.
GGGGAGTTGGCAGTCTCGGGTTTGTGCTTAGGGCTTATGTTCTTAAATTTCTCAGTCAGTTTGCCTTGCCCGGCGTGAAGGGTAGCTGGTGGGGCTCGCGTCCAGGATTCTCGGCCTCCTGGGTTTTGCAGCTGCTTTGCAGCGCAGAAACCCTGCAGTGGGTTTGCGTCAACCTGCTGCCTGCTTTTTGCTCTTTGCAGCATTCCGCATTCGGTCTTCCAGGCATGGTGCTTAGCAAGACCTGTGAGGCAAGCGCCAGCAAGGTAGCGAAGAAGCGAGTGCGGGGCTAGAGAACGAGTCGGCCCTCCTGGGTTGCAGTTTCCCCGTGATGGTCGTGGCGAGGAGCTGTTCTTGGTAAGTTGTTTCCCAATCCTTGAATGCGCTTGTGAACCACCTGCTTGCTTCTTTCCTGGCATGCAGCATGCGCCTGCCAAGAGAATCGATTCAAATTCGGCAGATGAAAGCGCAGCAAGGATTGCCAGAATCGGCCATGCTACAAAACACGAACGTGCTGTGCTTGCTATATTCTTTAAGTGTCGCATATCTGCAACATATCTGGAGAAGTTCTGGTTGGCCTGAGCACAGGCCTATCATGTGGAGAACGGAGCGTGACAGACGTCACCGTGTCCTAGGAAGCAAGTCGCCGACTTGCTCACAACAAGCGTTTTGACGCGAAGCTTCAGCCATGGCAGAGCGAGCCTCCTGAAGCCAGCTCATGCAGGTTGAGGGGCGTATAGTGACTTCTAGCATTGATTCGGGGCTGGATGCGGTTCGCAAAGTTTACAAAAGAAAACTCTTCTTTGTGAGACCTTCCCATAAACAGCTATTCCTGTTTGTTGGATTGGCGCCGAGCGTTTTGTTGGCTCACATGTGTCGTAGCTCTTTATGAGTTTTCTCGTGCAAAGTCGAGCCTCGATGCAGGGCAACCTGAGTCAGCGTGCAGACCAAACATGACCAAACGCCCGTCGCGGCAGAGGGATTTGCTGCGAGCGGCGAGGTACGTGCTGGCAACCAATTTCCTTCAGACAAGCTGCGTGTCTTATCCCAGCAGCCCTCCAAGAGGTGGGGGTAATGTCATGCCGTTTGCCGTAAGACAGCATCTTTGCGAGCTGTAATTATGCCATATACACATCAATGGAGTTTCTGAACTGATAGCACGCAGCTGCTCGGGCTTAAGTGCTGCACACGTTAAGCGGAGCTCACACATTCTAAACAAGGGACTGCTAGAAAGCATTGGTCGCGACATCGAATCCCCGCGCCAGCTCGGTTAGCCGAGGACCTTCCCCTGTGCCCTAAAAAGTTCTAGGTGCCTTTTTCGCGGCACGAAGAATGGGCACAGCCCTAGCCGGAGCTTCCGTCAGCTTGTCTATGGAGTCCTCCATGCTGCGATCCTAAGACTCGGGACTGGGTGCACACTTGTCCATACCACCTCCCAACATGTGCCCATTCTAAGCATTCAAAGCATAGGAAGCCCATGGTGCAAAGTCTGGAGCAAAACCCACATGCGTTTAAGCGTCTTTCCCTCGACTCGCCGGGGCGGATGAAAGCGAAGCGCGGAACGGCAGTTGCTTGCTTCATTGTTGATGAATTTACACTGATCTCAGGATCCATTCGCGTTCCTTGATTTTGCCGATTTGTCTTCCCAAAGCGCCTTCTGTTGGCTTCTCAAGGACTGCTGCACGACCGTGCTGGTGCTCAAGCCCCCGCCTGTCCGAAACTGCCCAGAAATTGCGTACAAGCCCAGAGCACGTACGCAGGCAGTTCGGTAGAGGCATTCTGGAAGCCCAAAGCCTGAATTTACGCAGTGGACACTTCACTTCCAGGAACCCGGAGCAACTGGAAAGTGTCCGCACAGTTTACGGTTCAGGCTCCGTTGAGCTTAGGGTTTCGTTTTTCTGGGAAACAGCTCTTGCCTCGGCTTCACGGCAAGCAACTGCCATCAGGTGGGCTCCTATGGTAACGAGCAGGACCAACAAGGAATTGCAAACATTTAGTGATTCGGCTGCTGGCTTATGGTAGATTTTCGACTATGGTTGCCATCTCGTGTGTCAACAGTAGCCTATCCCAGATCCACGGCAGGTTCCAGCACAGGAGGGGTGTTCAACCAGAGGTTTACAGTCAGCTGAAGTAGAGCAGCCTCGAAAGATGGAAGCAGACTTGCATTTCATCTTGGTAGTGTGTAGGGTTGTGCAAGGGCTATGTAGACGGACGCACATGCATAGAAGACCCATGAGCAGCAACCGCAAAAGGCTGAGCAGCTGAGCTGTACATGAGCTTCTCAGGTTTTTTTCTGATCCGTCCAAGCCTTGCACGCCTCAACTCAGCTTGTCTCGGCCTATCCTTGGCTTAAACTCGGGAGCTCAACGATCCCTCGTCTTGTTGCCTGATCCTTGAGCATCGGACCCTGTCCGATGACCTCCTGTGAGCGTGAGGTGCGTCTACTTCACTGCTGGCCTCTTGCAGCCTGTCACCAGCATTCTGGACTGCCGCTGTGCTGGGCATTTCTGAAGCATTTGAGGAGCCTTGACACGAAAAGCGTCTCGGCTCGTGCAGGATCCTGTCAAAGGACAGTCGATCAGCCTTCCGCGTCGCGCCTTCGCCTAGTGCTGGCTCTCTGAGGCTGCTAAGTGGGAGATGTTCGCACGAGGGACGCTGGCTCTCAAGACCGGCCGAAAAGTTCAAAGTTTCCGGGGCGACATGTGTTTGAGACCTCCACTGTCATGAATCACAGCCCGCCCAAGGCACGTTTGGAGAAGCTCCCACATCCGCACAGAGGGAGCATACGGGCTTCATTCGGTTGAGCCATGGAGTAACAGTCGATGCTTCCTTGCTTCAGCCTTCCTTGCCAAGCTGGTCAGCTCGGAGCTGTCAGCCGAAGAAAACATCAAATCCGGGGCGAGTATCCTACTATATCCTACAGAAACCCTTTGAGATAGTAGATCCGCCTCCTCTGCTCTCTCTTGGTGGCAGGAGAGTCTGTTAATGTGCTCCTAGGATTCCTAGCGTTGCGCCCAAGTTTGAACCTGGCGCCCTACCTCCGGTTGCACCTCGGTGCCGGTTGCACTTTGCAGCCTGGTTTACAGAGGCGGCTGGGTCTGCATTGAGTCGAACTTTCCGATTTTCTCAATAAACATGTGAGCAAGTTGTGAGCTGTGTAGTTTCTTTGGGCAAAATACACTGAGTTTCGTTGTAAAACCTCACCTCTCTGCCAACTTCCAATCAGAACGCTAAAGGCGAAGCCTGCACCCACCCCAAAGTCTAAGCGCCCTAAACCCACAGTTGCTCCATTCTCTTCAATCTGCAGGCCAGCAGGCAAGACAAGCAGCCGCTTCAGCGATCTTTCAGCCGTCCACCAGCGACTGGCGGGTGGGTCGAAGGCATCGAAGTCAATCAGAGCGCAGAGCCCAGACAACCAAAAAGGACTTTGCGAGATTCCTGGAGGAGAATATGGAATATTAACATTGTATTGTACTCATCAAGCTTGGTATCGTACACAGGTTGTCTTTTGTGGCTGCGTGTTTGGCTCAACACATACAGTGCTGGATTCGTAATTGTCGGAGCACAGGCACTCGAGTTGGCAGGTTCGCAATGGTCCATTCCCATGTCTTGACAGCCCAGGAGCAGATAACGATAGCGCGCGGTGTTGCCTGCTGTTGGAGTTATGCGAGAATAGATTGTACCGCAACATGCATGGACGGTGTGCATGCGGTGGTGCAAAAGGCTCGTCGGAGAGCTAGTGAGCGTGTAATGCCGGTGTGTGCTCTTAGTAACTCTTAGTCTTAGTATGGTTGGAATTAGTCTTGTTCAAGCGAATGGTGTGTGTGGTCACGGAAGAACATGTCTGTTTACTCGAAGCGGGATCGGCCTGCTGTCAGTTGCTACTGCTTCTTCGTTTCTATGTGCAGAACGCGGGAAACGCCATCATCACGGCGACCTTGCTGCTGCTGCTGCTGCCCTGGACAGCGCCTCGCACTTGGGTTGTTACCAGCATGCAACAGCCACATCTGTCCAGCACCGTCCACCTTTATGACTTCCATTGGCACAACCGGGTTGATGACCACTCAGATTCTCCTTGACGCTGTGTCTTTTCGTGTTCGCTTTCAAGGACCACTGCACATGCCGATTGCAGCTCTTTCTGGCACATGATGCACATGGTGTCGGAAAGGTGTCTAGCCGCGCCGCATACGGCAGCAGCGGACGACGATTGCTTGACCTGCCCCTTCTGCGTGTGTCTGCAGGACTTCGGACCGCTGATTTGGGGCCTCATAGCCTGTTCGGAACTGTCGGGCACCAAAATGGAAGATTGCTCGCAGCAAATTCTATTGCTCAATATGTGTCGATCATTCCAACACATTTGGCAAGCACTGCTTGCACGATCGGCGTTTCAGGAGCCACTTGTGATATGCTAGTTTTGCTTTCAGTGCGAGGCTGGCTCTGCTAGTGCTGGGCCTGGGGTCTGCAAGACGGCAGCAGGCACGGGAACCGGGATGCAGCGGTATTGGAGTCACAAAAGGTTCCACTGCTTCTCAGTTGTTTCCTTTGGAGTTTGGGGTTCCACATGCTGGCATGAGTCACAACATTTCCGGCTGCCAAAAGAGATTTATACACGCGTGCCATGGTGCAGCTGCAGCGGGGAGTGGGTTTGTGCAAGCAAGTGAACCCATCGTGAGGCCCAAGTCCTGCTGGGCTGCTTGGTAATCGCGGTACGCCCTTCCGGATTTGCAACATGCAACATGTTCTTGCATCCTGTTTTCATGTATTGCACATGGCAGTCCAGCCGAAGGGGTAGCTGGGGCGAAGCTGCTTGGTTACCATCTTCTGCTGGACGGTGTTGCCTTGGCAGTCCATTCTGGCAGCAATTCCGGCTGGAGAATACATCGAGCCAGGGACTCGCATTAGCCAACTGTCCAGTTTGGTACTGCAACGGTTGCAGTCCTTGCAGTCCTCTGCAGTTTCCGCACTCTCCATGCAGTGCATTCCTTGATGATTTTTTTAAAGGTCCACCTTCATGGATGAATACTGGCGCCTGGGGTTCGCAGCTTATCGGTTTGGAGTTTCGGACGAGAAGCAGCAAGTCGTCCTGAAGTTTGGATCCCTCCATTGCAGGTACGGTGCTGTTTATGAAGGTGTCAGTCCTCTTTCGCCTGGTACGAAACTCGGAGGTGTCTTTGAGTTGGATCCAGTTATTTCCAGATTTTCTCTGAAGGAGGCGTTTGTAGTGCTGCAATGGCTCGGCAGCACAGCAGCACAGGAATATCGGAATATCTCAGCCTACGTGGAGCAATGCAGCACTTGTGAAAGCTCCCGCAATGATTTTGGTAGCTTCTGTTCAGGTGCTTCCTATCTGGATGCTTCTTTCATGGCTTTTGACAAGACGGCCTACATCGATGCCAGCAGCTGACAGATTTCAGTGTCTGAAGCTTGTCCAGTGCAGCACAAAGTTTGCGAGCTTCCAAGGTCTCCAAGGGTCTCGGCTTCATCAAGGCACGCTGTGTGATGTCCTTGAAGTAACGAAGTACCGCCCCTCAGAAGCTCAAGAGCAACATCGGGCATGGAGAAACGCGATGCAGGGGGGGCATCTGTACTGCGTCGCGCCGGTCCTGAGTACTGACCTCGTTTTCTTGTGCTACCGCAGCTGCAGTAGCACACCGTTTCGCGAGGCAGAGCCAGTCGAGCCTTCAACGTATCCTTTTGGGTGACAGGGATTGACTGCTGTGCTCGGCGAGGTGGCATTCAGGTGCAGTGTGAGTGCATCCATGGCATGTGATTCGGCAGGAAGTTTCGCGTGCCTGGGATCTCAGGACTGACGTTCACTCTGAACATGATGTAGTCATAGCAAACCCGCTTGCCCTACGTCCCAGCCCCGGCGCTAGGATGCAGCAGGGGGCTCTGGCGTTGTCCTCTCTGATAGTGTGCTCCTCAGGGAGCCTGCCCATGCAAGCAAAGTGCAAACGCAACTTTCTTTAACTGTCCCGTAGCTGCCTTGATCTCGACAGGAGTCTGTGGAAAGAGCTTTAGCTCGGGCGATTTTCGGATGAAGCTGTTCCTGTGACGTTCTGCAGGCGACGGCATCTTCACCAGAGCAGCACGTGACCCGAGATCCGTGCACTCAGATTCGTCTTTCATAAAACGATGCAGGGGACACGCGGAGACACTTGACAGTGAGTGTTGTGTGATATTTCACGTGCACTTTGTGCAGGTATGGCACAGTCAGTGAATGGCTTTGGCATCCTGCCGGATGCGCAGATACTTCTTCTCGTTTGGACCCATGTCGCAACTTCTTGAGACCAGTCTGCTTGTGGTGTGTTGTCTTTCCTCGTGTAGCCTTTGCAAGCCGTTGCTGATCTGACGTGATTGCTTGATAAAGGGGAGGCTACATAGTTGTATAATCATGACTACATAGTTGTAGAATCATGACACCGTAGATTCAAGACGGTCTTACATAGCTTTTGCATGCTTTTGTTTTGTTCACTATTATGGCCCTGCAGGATGCACGAGCCGGGGCTCTATGCAGAAAGCTTGCATGCCAGGCAGCTGCTGGGAAATCTGCAAGGAATCTTGAAGAATTGTTGGAACTGTTGGATCCATTTTTGGGCAGTGCATTGACCTTCGTCGGGCTCACCATCCTCGCTTTCCTCATGCTGGGTCTCTGTGGCGGCCCCGGAGCATCGGAGAATTGAAAGAAGCCCACAACCACCCCATGAGGCGTTGGGCAGTGTGCTGCGCCTTGCCTGCAGCTTCTGTCAGATTCTGTGCCTGTGCTAGCTTCTCGAAAAGCCCAATTCAGGTGCAAAGCCTCCCGCGCCGGAAGTTCTGAGTGCCGGCAGTGAGGTCAGAGGTTTTCCTCCTGTCCGAACCCCGCAACCTCGGAGTATCCATGCGGCAAGGCGAAGGAGCGTCGCAAAATCTGCTCAAAGAGAGTGGGAGCCAGAACGCGGTCCCTTCAAGCATTCTACAAGTGGAAGCTCAACCGCTTCAGCTTCCGTGCCACTCTCAAGGGGCTCACATGGTAGCTGGGGTAGATGGGAGTACATGCGTTGTGACGACCACGTGGAAACTCTAAACAAGTTGTGATCCGAGCCATGAAAGGTGGTTGTGTTAGACGCTAGCACCTATCGTTGGTAGCGCGGGCAAGCTAGGCAAGCTGATTTATGAAAGCGCTTGAGAAGACTCTACTTGTGTCCCGCTTTCGGCAAGTAGGTCTTTGTAAGATCGCAGCATGATGGCGTCCTCGGCTCTTGGATAGCTGTATAGGAGCTTCACTTGTGTTTCACGACGTTGCAGGGAATCTGCAGGTGTTGATGAAGCAATGTGAAGTTGTGTGAAGCTGCATAATGTCGATGTAAAGTCGGTGCAGGATGCCGGTCGCGGGTCGGCGGCGGCACTTATTTGGCGGCAGGTGCTCTTTTTTGCGAATCCTTTGGGCTCGAAGGTGGAAGGGGAACCGGTGGAGGCTGCTCCTTGTTGCAGCTGTACCTGGAGTCGATGCCTTTTCCTCCGCAGAATGTTGGGCTGGATCCCAAGTTTGAGAACTGCGACGTCTTCGTGTCTGGGAAGCCGTTCTTAGGTCGGAGGGTGGACTCCTGAAATCTGCTGCAGCGCACCTGGGGCCAAGGGAAACCCCCTTTGCTGGGACTCTGTCGGGCACCTGGCATAGCGAAGCCGGAGCCAAAGCTTTGTTGGGGCTGCCGCACTCGCATCAACAGGTCTTCACCTATGACAGATGCTGCACAGAGACGGAAGAGGGCATCCAGGCCCGGGGTGGGGTCGCGAAGAAGCTGAGCGCTCTGCTCGCGTTTTTTTGCAGAAAACATCTAGAAAGATAGAAGGGAAGAGAGACGAGAGTATGTCAGTGGCCGTGCAGTGATGTGTCAGTTCGACCTACGTCGCCGAAACTTCGTGGCGGACATGGTGCGGAGGCGGCCTGCAGCAGCAGAACTCGATGGAGGAGTATCTGCTGTCCCTCTTGTTTCTTACTGCAGGGGTGCCACAGTGCAGTTTGACATTCGACAAGTCTTCGGTGGCCGTACCGGTGCCGTGGCATCCAGGACTGGGTGTGACGGTGTGATACCATTTTGCAAAACAGAGGGGGGATCTGGATGTGGCCGCCTATCGTGAGCAAGAGAAGAGTCTTTTGGTGCCAGCA
>CAJNJA010013839.1:0-12474 GCA_905231915.1 Symbiodinium necroappetens | reverse complement strand
ACTCTTAAGCCCCTAAGCCCTAAACCCTAAATCCTACACCCTACCCTTTAAGACTTATAGTACAAGTCCTCTTGGCCACACGGCTCAAGGCCCGCAAATCCCAAGCCCCCAAAGAAAGCGTATTTTGGGATCTATGCGAATTTCGTGGGTTTTGGGTTTAGGGTATGATTTTGTCGGCTAGACCCGGTATTTTGGCATCAGGACGTGCCTATTCAGTAGAATCTGGCGTGGTGCAGGAAACCGTGCCTCTGCTTTCTTGGACGCCCAAATCTTGTCTAGCCAGGAGATTTATGCGCCAAGCAGAGCGCCCTGAAACCGAAGCTGCACCACAGAGTCTAGAACGTATGTCACAGTATGTCCCATGGTCATGCCACGAAAGCCCATGCTCCTGAAGCACGAAAGCCGTGATCCTAAAACTTATTAAACCCCCCAAAAACCCCCTCTTGAGCCCCGTGGTTTAGGGTTTAGGGCTTTAGGGTTTAGGGTTTACGGCTTTAGGGTTTAGGGTTTAGAGGCCCTAAATCTCTCCGCCCAAATCCTCAGCCCTAGAATGGAACCCAGGCGTGGTACCCTGCGCATGCTGGCCTCTCTGGCCGTTTAGGGCTTGTCTGAGGCTTGCTGGTTCCAGCGTGTCGAGATTCCATGGTATCAAAGCTTCAACGCCCGCCAAGGCTGCACCTTCAACTTAGTCTCTATTTTACAATTTTGGGGGATAGTAGTATCCCTTGTAGAACTGAAAGTGTAATTTTTTTTGGGGGCTTCTGACTATAAGTCACTCTTACCTCACATCTTGGGGGTTTCCGAAAGTAGGGGACCCTAATATAGTACCCTAAATAGTAGGATCCTGAGTATAAGGACCCCAAAGTAAGGTGCCCTAATTTTTGGAAACCCTGACATGTTGGGGCCTCTTCGGATTGAACTTTTGGTTTGGGGCTTAGCATCCAGTGTAGGGGGCCGAGGTTTCTATGAACCCTGCTCTAGGGTTTAGGGTTTAGGGTCTGCTTTAGAGTGTAGTGTTTAGGTTTTACTTTAGAGTTTAGGGTTTTGGGATTACTTTAGAGTCTAGGGTTTAGGGTTAGGGTGTACTTTTAGAGTCTGGGGCTTAAGGCTTAGGGTTTACTTTAGAGGGAACCCCTGGATGAGGTTGGATGGCAAATATAGGGTCTAGCAAGGCCTGCCAAGCTTTAGCAAACCGCTGGCAAGCCTCAGGAAAGCTTGGAAAGCGTTAGCAGTTTGGTTTGTTCGTGATACTAAGGCCTAGTAAGGACTACAGATCCTCACCGAGGAAAGACATTTATTTTTGAGCGCTCGGGAGCACTAGTACGGTTTAGCGGCGCTCTCCCAAGCTTGTACTGCTGAGCGCGAGTAGGGACTGTTGAGCGCTAGTGCTGGTGAGGCCACGTGAACTTGCGGGTGGCCAAACATATTTCGACAGGTTGCTTCCAAACCAACTACCTACCTGGAGCCTTGAATGTAGCACAAATTTGTGCCCAAAGCCGGTTGTTACACTTTCTCGTTTGAAGGCGTTTCTACGTGCACTTTCTCAATATATCGTGCGCTTTTCCTGAAATACGTGCGCTTTTGGGATAGCCAGCTTGATCGGTCATTGTACGTGAGCCGTTTGGGCTCCCCACGATCCATACATATGCCCGGCTTCACCTGCGTATGGCCGTCTTATATCTTCTTGGAGCAGTGCGCCCACCCCCGTTGGTGCAGCTACGTGCACATTAACACGTACGTGTCTGAGCATATACAGGTCTGTAGGTTTGTGCATGCACATTCGGACAGGCTGACGGCAAAGGTGTAGTCGATCGGGTTTGCCTGAGCTGCAAATCGCAGGTACTGCAGCTGTGGCTGAGCCCCTACTCGGACAGCTGGTGTGCCCGGCGAGCTTCGTGATGCAGGGTTCAGGGCACGATGCACTGCAAGAGGCCATTCATTATTGCATGCAATGGTTTTGCTGGCTAGCTCAACAGCTGGCTCATGTCGACTTTGTACTACCATGCAGACAATGCATGCAGTGACCACCTGATCGACAATATCGATGTTGTGTTGGCCTATCTTTGGGGTTGGGGTTTTGCCGGTAGGTTCTAGCAGCCTAGATTCTGCCATGGCTGACTCCACCTGTGTCCGTTCGGCCGAAGAGCAGTGCCCGGTGCTCGCAGCATGGGCTAAGAGTTCGGTCGTATTGGGGAGGCTGCTGGAAAAGGATTTGTTGATCTTGAATGGGGGCAAGTCAAGCAAATTGACCCGGCACACCTGCGTCGCAAACCGTGAGTTGCTCGTGCCCTTGATAAACTTGGTCGGCTGCTAGTCTTAATTAACTGTCATGCAGTTGTGGCAGTGAGTGTAGTCAAGCTACTTCCTGATATATTTGCGAGATTCAACCTATAGGTCTCCGCGCCAGTGTTGACCTCCTGGCCGACTACTTGGCGAAACTCTATGGTGGGTATCGCCCGGGCTCCAAACCGATGCCAGATGGCACCTTGCCCAAAATCTAATCCGCTGTAGCTAGCTAGCTGACTAGCTGATTCTGTGCATTCGGTCATGTGTCTGCTCATGGCCGAGGAAACACCCTCCGCACACAGGCATGGCTACTACGACGTTTGATCTCGATTTTTTCGAGGATCGCAAAACGCCCCCATCGACCTCGACAGTCAGACTTCAGAAAGCTTATGGCAGATGTGGGAATGGATTGAACTTTGGATAGAACTTTCCGCTGTATGCGCAGTTGGGCCTAAGGTCGAGCTAGCAGCTTTCAGTGATCTCAGGTGCTGAGCGAGGCTCCAGAGGTTCGTCGGGAAGCAGTAGTAGTAGCAGCAGCGACGACGACGAGTCGTCGGATGATGACAAGTCCTTGACTGCCACCGAAATTGAAGAGGATCCCGAGCCCGTTCGATACTCAATACATACTACACATGTTCATCGCTGTACAATGATGATGTAGATTCGATTAATGCATGCGAATGTATCTGGCCCTACTGATCCCAGGTCCCCGAGGAGACTAAGGACGAGAGTGGCAAAGCTGTGCCAGCGCCAACGCCTTTGCATGCACCGAAACCAGAAAGCCTCCCATGTCGCCCCAAGCCCTCCTGCACGCCTAAACATGCTCTGCCCTCAGCTGCTCTAGCCACACCAAGCCCTCGTGGAGCTAGCTCAGCTGGAGCCTTGTCACCAACCCCTTGTGGCACAGAACGTTGCTAGGATGCAATTGCAAGTCCAACAAAGCCTCAACCCTGGCCGTATAGGCTTTGAATTTTGATGCCCAGGTTCTTCAGGTTCTGGCAGCAGGATCTTCACACCGCCTCCGCGCAACTTGCTTTGCTGGGATAGGTTTCGGGCAGCTTCAGTCGGTTTTCGATCCATGGCTGTGTGCTCTTGCAAGATCCTACAACTTAGGTGAGCCATTGTCACCACAATCCGATGCCAGGGCCAAGGGCTTGCACTACACAGTTAAAGAGAGAAGGTATGGCTATGAGTGCCTGAACTGTGGTCTGTTGGGGGATATTTCCTATATCAAGGCCAGCCCATGCAAACCTCGAGATCTGCCTATGTCCACCGATACCGAAGAAGAGGAGAAACGACTTAAGCAGATGACCATGGATGAGCAAATGGCCCAGGAACTGCAGCAGTTGCAGGAGGAGCAAGCTGAGCTTGAGCAGCTCATCTTGCTGCAGCGGCTAGAGGACGAGGAGGTCATGTTGCAAGAGCTACTGAACGAGCAAAGGGCTTTGGCAATAGTAGAGAAGCTACAAAACCAAAATCAAGCCCCAAACCCGGCTGGAGCTTCTACCGATGCTCCTCTGATCGTTCATGCAGCTGATGCAGCTGGTGGTGCTCGTGGCCAGGCTTGCAATTCCAAGCACGGCTAAACTCCCGCTAAACCGATAAACCCTAAAGAATTGGTCCAATATATGCTATCGATGATCGAGTTGGTGTAATAGGCCCGGTAAACATAACCCTTAACTCTGAACCTTAATGTAAACCCCAGAAATCCTATGAGCTCGGATATTTGTTTATGTATATATATATATATATGTGTTATATATTTATTATATAGTGTATATATATATACATATATCTACAGATGTCTATATATATATATAAACCTATATAGTCTATATATATATATATAGAAAGAGAAAGCGCTAGGTAGCTCTAGCTATGATTAATATATATATATACACTTCGGTATTAAACCCTTCCTCACTCTGAGGTACTGACAACCCTGACAATGCCGAGACCCAGCTGATGTGGCCTGGGCAGGAAGATGTGCCGATGCCAGTGCCGGAAGCAGTAGTGCCAGAAGGGTCCAAGTTCCAAGGGTCCTGTGCCTCGGAAAAGGCAGACACTACGGTATCGAAGGGTGCAGCTCCAGAGGCAGGCCCTGTGGTATCGGAGGATGCAGCTCCAAAGGCAGGCCCTACGGTATCGGAGGATGCAGCTCCAAAGGCAGGCCCTATGGTATCGGTATCGGAGGATGCAGCTCCAACGGCAGAAACTACTGAGGCACTGGGTTCGCATTAATACCCCACCCTCCAGCTTATGTGCATTGCGTGCTCGTGTGTGTCTGTGTGTGAATGCACGCATGCACATGTCTATGTATTCTAAGGTACTTCCTCCGTGCCCTGCAGAAACACAGCCGGCTATGACACCTGCTGAGCAGGCTAAGCTTGCTGGTGCGGTGACCAAGCGTGCCAAAGGGAAACGCGCCCCGGAGCCTGTTCGTGTGGAAGGGGACAGTGAAAACGATGACGAAGAAGATGATGATGATGTGCACGATGAGGACGCAGACTCGTCTGGGGGAACCAAAACCAAAGCCAAGCAGGCTGAGAAGAATGGTCGTGGCCGAGGCAGAGGACGGGGTCGGGGGCGGCAGGGGCAGGGGAGAGGAAGAGGCAAGGGAAGGGGCCGTGGTTGTTCCAGCAACACGGCAAAGGCCGGGGATGATAAGGAGGAGCAAGGGTCGCAACAATGAGCCACAGGAAGGCCCTGAGACAAAGGAGGATCCCAACAAAGGCTTGAAGAAGCCCCCAAAGTCCGAGAAACCATCGGCTGTGAAGAGCAAAGCAAAGAAGGAGAAGGAGCCACCTGCGGCTGAGGAGAGTGCCAAGCCCAAGGCCCGAGCCAAGCGCACGAAAACCGGAAACGAGGACCCAACACCGCAAAAAGCAGACAAGCTCAAGAAGTCACGAAAATCGTGTGCTTACCACAAAGCGAAGAAGGAGGCCGAGAGGCAAGGATTGAGTGCGGAACAGATCAAGGAAGCTGCCAGGAAGGAGACTTGTGTTGCAATATTGTACATTCCATGCAAGATCTAGTGAAGCATGAGGGTGCAGCTTTTTACGTGTATCAGAAGCCAGCTGAGGCATATGCGGACACGGCCTGAAGTGCTTCGGATGTGCTTCGTGATTGCTGATCAGCTGATCTATTATGAGCTGGCAAGGGTTTTTGCATGCAACTTGAAACAGTTGCAATGTTGCACATATGGGGGCTGGATCAGACTTTCACTACAGGTGTTCGCTGATCTAGCTACAGCCACACGGTGACAACATCGTGTGGGTGTGTCTACGCCACGGGGCTTATGTTTACAATCTTGACTCGTGCCCGCTGCAATGTGTGGGTGAAGGTGCGCAACATGAAGAGCCCGTCACTGCCACACCATTCTGATTGAAATTCGAACACATCGTGCTAGGGTTCAGCTCCTTCGATTTAAAATGAGCTACGACTAAACACATTCCGCCAGGATGCCACGGCTGGAAGGATGGAGCATCCGGTCCTCGGTTCAAGGCAGGCTCCTCCCGCCCTCTGCTGCTGAGGTTTTGCTGTATTTGCTCGTTGTAAGGTTGGGGCTATATAGGTCTGGATTAGGGGATATAAACCCTAAACCCCTACAGCTCTTAAGCTCGAAACCCTTAAACCCTTGAGCCCTTAAACTAAAAACCCTTAAGAGCCCTAAACCCTAAATCAGATTCGTCGGCTGAGCTTGCATGCTAGCACTTCTGGTGTATGCTGTGGAAGCAATGTGTGTCGAAGCTTGCTTCATTCAGCTGGACCAATAGCATGCATTGTAGCCTTGGCCAACATACCTCTAGAGCCTTTCCCCGAGCAATCACAGGCCAAAGCGATGTTGCTAGCTCGTGTGTGCATGTGTGTGTTTGAGTGAGTGGATCTGAAGCCATGCATTCGATGGTGCTCAATTTGCTCCAGCTCGGAGCCCCCAAGGTACTCTGAATGCATTTCGGGTCTTTTAGGGTTTGTTGAAAAGCTCCAGTTCGGAGCCCCCGAGGTATTCTAAATGCATTTAGGGTCTGTTTGGGTTTGTTGAGGGTCTAGGACCAGGCTGTGCTTTTCAGGTATGTGGGAAGGTAGGTCTTAGACCTAACAGGCTTTTGGCCTTATAGGTCTTTGGGTTTAGGTTGGGGCTTCGGCTGGCTGTGGGGCTTATGGCTTTTAGGGTCTGGGCTAGCTAGGGTTGGCTTCGGCCTTGTAGGGTCTAGGCTAGTTTTAGGGTTTGCGCTTGTTAGGGTTTGGGTGCTGCAGATACACGTACTTTGTATAATATCATGATCGATCAGTTGAAGCCTTATGGTCCAGGCGGGTTATATATGTAGCCGGGCTTGGAGTTTAAGTTTAGTTAGTGAATCTACCCGAATGACGCCGAGGTGTTGGTGGCCACTGTCCGAGACTCGTGCTTGATCGCGACCAAGCTTGTTGTCGGCAGCCTTGGGTAGGGATTTCTAGCATAGATAAGGTGCTGTTGCTTAAGTGGATGGAGAACATGACGTTTGGGGAGCGCTTCCAGCTGTTCGACCTTTTCAGTGGTGCTGGTAATGTTGGGAAGGTATGGTCGCTGGGCTGACATGTAGAGATGCCATTCGATTTGGGACATATCTAGCAAAGCTTAATATCTGAGGCATGAACAAGGCTACTCTGTTGCCTCATATGACAAGATCCATGGGCACCAAATGGATTTCTTAAGCAATGCTGGCTTCTCGCACCTGGACTGCAATCTACAAGTCAACGTAGTATGTTAGGGCACCTCTTGTAGTACGGTTCTGACAAAGGCTGGCCTTCTGGGTCGTACTCAATGAAGTTCCGGATGCCATGAATATGATTGGCCCTGATTGCAGCTCCTGGGGGATGCCTGCTCGAGCAACCAGTGGCCGTTCCTTCGTGAATCCACACGGTGCAATGCACCGAGCTTTTGTTGCTGACAACAACACCCTTGTAGCCCGGAGACTAGGCTGCACCCGATCGAGAATGTGAAGTTTTTGTAAAGATACCCGGCCACCCCGCACAGTGCCTATTGAGGCTGGTGCTGCTGTTGTTGGTCATTCTGGCCAACCATACGACGTTTGTTGTGGAGCAGCCTCGACAGTCATTGTTTGGCCGCCATCCAAGATGGGAGTGGTTTGTTAACAATGTTGCCCGAGCTGCTCTCCTTGAACATAACCCTCAACCCTAAACCTGCCTAAGTAACCCTAAATCACAGGCCTAATTAGAAAGCATGCTCTGATCGAGGTTTACCAAGTATCCTTCTGGATGATGCTGCACGATGCCCCGACACCGAAGCCAACGACGTGCTACAGCCCAATGAAAACAGTTGCTTCCCTGGACCTCGGAAAGCTCACGAAACAAGAACGGGAAAGACGAACGAATCTGACTACAGTTCGTGTTCTGCCTGCATTTACTAGTCTGCCCATTCTAATCCCTAAACCCTACAGCCTATCTTCACCCTGAGCCACCCCAAAACGCTCGCCTAGGCAGACGGATCGACAAGAACGGCAAGAGTGTCTTCACAGGCAAGGCGCAGGAGATGAAGCAATCTGGGTTCCTTGGTGGTTTCGAGCTGACATCTCTCGCTATGTTCTAAATGAGTGCCGGCAGAATTGTCGTACCTAGGATATACACAACCCAATTTGCCAATGCTCTCCTTCGCGCTTACTGTGAGTGGTGTCAGCTTCCTGCTGATGAGAGAGGGGACATCCGTGCCAGACGTTCTGTAGACACGATGAAGCGTGACCGGGAGCTTTTCATGGGCATGGAAACGGGTGACCTTTGGTTGGACTCTGGTGCCCACGAACTCTTCATGTACTTGTACGGATGCAAACATTGCAAGACCCTCCACTGCACCTATATGTAATTAGCAGGTTTTGAAACTCCTCCCTCTCAACCCTGCACTGTCCAAGGATCCCGGAGTCGTGGCAGGATGTCATGAGCAGATTCCACGACCAGGCCAGAGAAAATGTGTCCTGGGTGCACATGCTGCAGCAGCCGGGGCCAGGTTTAAAGTAGTTGCCAGAGGGGTTTAGAGTTTAAGGTGGGTTTGGGTTTGGTTTTCGGGCTCTGGCTTCCGGGATTTGAGATAAGTAGCTCAAGTGGTGTATTTTATATTCGGGGTGCTTGGGTTTAGCTTTACCTATATAGCTTATAGATATGTAGACTAAATAACATGTAGCTGTGGCTTTGTGAGTTCTGGGATTCTTAAGGGATGGGGTTCTGAGGATTTTTAAATGCAATTGAGGCACTTAGTTGCATGTTATTATTTCCTCCTATGTATGCAAGTAAGTAAGTATGTATGTATGTAGGTATATAGGTATATAGGTATGTATAGGTAGGTAGGTAGGTAGGTAGGTAGGTAGGTAGGTAGGTAGGTATGGTAGGTAGGCAGGCAGGTAGGTAGGTAGGTAGGTAGGTACGCAGGTAGGTAGGTGGGTAGGTAGGTAGGTAGCTAGCTAGCTAGCTAGGTAGGTAGGTAGGTAGGTAGGTACGTAGGTACGTACTTAGGAGGTAGGTATGCATGGACGCATGTATGTATGTGTGTATGTATGTACGTTTGTATGCATACGCATGTGTGTCCTATGTGTACATGGCTATATATATATGTTATATACATATATACATACATGTGTATATGTGTGCGTATGTACCTATGAATGAATGCATGCATGCAAGTACATTGTATATGTCTAGATGTTTCTGTATGCATGTACGTATGTGTACGTGTATACATATGAATGCATGTGAATATGTATACACTTCTGATATAATACACCTATATATATATATACACATGTATGTCTATATATGCATATATGTATGTACAGAACCGACACACATACACTCATATATGTCGATGTATGTGTGTAATGTATCGATCTGTTGAGTTGGTTTTTGGGCTTAGGGCTGGGTTTAAGGTTGCCACTTTGGGCGTTGAGGCTTGCCTTCTGCGGCCTGTTGGTGAGGGTAAGGCCTGGGCTTAGACCATGTCATCCACTATCCCAAATCCCAAACCCGAGCTAAACAACTAAACCCTAATACAACCACCCGTGGCCTTGAAATCCCCAGCCTTCAACCTAGCTAGTGGCGCAAAACAGCAGCAAACCTGTGCTGGGGCAAAGCGGGCGCATATTTTTCTGGGTAGGGGTTCTACTTTCCGTACAGTACCAGCCCAGGCTTGTGGATCCCAGAGCCTCCGGGCGGAACTTGAGCTGCTACAAGGGCAGCAGGGGGCCGGGGCTTGAGCACAAAAGGGTTTAATTGATCATTTTTCAGTTTTGGCCTAAAACACTGACCCCAGGGTACCCGCATTTCGGGCGCATATTCCCGCAAAACGCGCGCATATTCGCGCAAACGGGCGCATATTATAAAACTGCTCGTAACTTGTCCTAAAACCCGAAAGTTTGTGCATCTATCTCTGCAAGCAACCACAATTCGATTGGATTCCATATAGGCTTCCTGAAAAGAAGCAGCTCTGGGCTGTTCGGAGGTTGTTTTGCATGGGCCTGCCTGCTTTTGAACAAGATGTTGCAACATTGCTCGTGGTGTCAGCACGCAGGAAATCCTGAGGTTGATCTCTAGCCATCTAACATTCAAGCCGCCGGCTCTTGATGGCAGCTCGTGCTTGGAGCTGTCAGTCTTTGACTTCGGGTGTTTCGTTGCTGGCACAGATGATGCCAACAGGGGAGCAGGCTTCCAGTGATCTTGCTGCCAAGATCGAGGTTGTTTGGCTGCAGCTAGTACTAGACCCAAACCCCAAACCCGCAGTAATGTGTACTGTGTAATCTACCGAGGCTGCCAGAAAGAGGATTGCAGATCTGCAATCAAGTCTCAAGCGCCAGCCGAGCCACACGACGTTGCCGTCGCCTGTGCTAGGCGTTCAGCCCAAACTGTGTAAGACCCCCCAGGCCCTATATCTTCTGACCCTAAGACCCTAGACCTAGCCTAATTACAAAACCTAAACCTGTGCACGGTCTAAATTTATATATTGTACTAGTTCTAGCTCAATCTGCTATATTGTAAATATGCCTAGATCCCCAGACTGTAGGACATCAGACCCCGCCCCCTTTTTAAACCCGATGCAGGTGATCGATACGAGCATCATGCTAAAACCCAATCCGAGAATTCTATTATATCCAGGTTTTTGGTGGCGGTCTCCCTGGTATGTTGTAGGTTTGTTTGAATGCTTCTATATAGTGTATGTATGTATATATATATATATCTGTGCTAGTGTGTGTGTATATATAGATATAGAGATAAAGTGCTCTAGGTACTGATATAGGGTTGAAGGTTTAGAGGTTTGGGCCCAGGTTTTAGGTTGTCCCTTTCAGGATAAGGACGGTTTTTTGGAGCTGAAGACCCCCGATGCAGGTGCCCCTGCTGTTGCCACTGTGACTGATGATGCCCCTGCTGTGGCTGGAAAGAAGCCGATCTATCTTGCTGATCTAGCGGCCAGGAAGCGGGGCCGGGTCTGCAGTCAAGATGCTCAGCCCTTGTGTGGGCTGTCTTCCCGAACCCTGCAGCTAGGTGAAAGCCGGCAGAGTGTGGGGGATGCTGATCCTGCAGATGTGACCAGCCCAAAGCCCAAACGCTTGAAGGTGTCACCCTCGCCATCCCCGAAATGTGTAACCCCGACCCCGAGCCGAGCTGCTCTTGCAGCAAGCGCTGGTGTGGCGATGGCAGCCAAGCCTGACTGTGGTCACAAAGGGTGGGTGGACCACCCCCGGCACCGAAGCCCTGCTAGATCTGATGTTCCCCGGATGATATTATTTTGGCAGTCTTCATCAGTGCTAGTGGGTAGGCATACATGTGGAGTCTCGATATGCTTTCTGGATTCAGTAAGGCTCACTCTGCTTCCTCTGCTGCAAGCACTGGGTCCGGCGAGGGCAAGAGTAAGAAGAAGCGATCGCAAAGCCCTACATATTGGAGGACCTGTCATTAACGATCCATTTTCATGCCTAAACCCTAAACCCAAAACCCAAAACCCTAAACCCTAAACCCAATCACGCAGGCTGAGACGGTACTTCCAGCCGAAGGCAGGCGGGGAGCTGAAGTGCACACCCGAAGCACTCCAACTTTACAAGACGGACGAGGGACGTTACCCAGCTTAAAATTTCGGAGGGCGGAGGCCTAATACTCGATCGATCAAATTGAACCCTGCTAGTGCATGATCGATGTGTGTGCATGAGTTCAATACGTCTTGGCGGGCGAAGTATATGCCCAGGAGAACGCCTTCGAGACATGCTCAAAGAGCACGGCTCGTTCGAAGCTTTGGAGATCCAGGTCAAGAAATGGCACAAGCAGAGCCTAGGAACGAACCGCTCTGGTGGCTGGTACACCAAGCATGTCAACATCATGTGCTGCAAAGCCAGTTCCACTGGTCGAAGTGCCATGCATGATCGAAGGTTCTGTGCGGTTTCTAGAAATTATAACAGCTCGTGTGTTGCAGATGTAGTTAGTTATCGAGGTCGATGATCACTGCTGCTTGGGAGTGGGCAAAAGCCCGGAGCCTGCTCCGGGTGAATCCTATTCACAAAGAGGAGGAGGCTAAGCTGTTGATCAACGAGAGCTTCGAGCTTTGCACGGAGACAGGCTCCCAGGTCGACTTGTCGGGCAGCATCGAAGCCCAGGATTGAAATCGATATGTATTACTTAAGCTTCACATGCGTGATAGCCAGCTAGCTACATGTGGCATGTATACGTGCAGGATGAAAGTGGGTACCTCTTGCAGTCGGATATCCCTGCCTCGTCCGCTGCTGCCGAAGATGTGCTGCGAGAGGCAGCACCAACCTCAAAGGCAGAGGGAGATGCAGTGGATGTGGCCAGAGCATCCTCATTCAAGATACTTTGCGCTTATAGGTGAGGCTTGGGTTTTCACGTCAGTCACAGTGTGTGTGTGTGTGTGTGCGTGTGTGTTTGTGTTTGTGTTTGTGTCTCTCTTTCTCTTTGTATACACGTCGGTGGTTATGTCTGTGTGTGCGTATGAGTGTGTGTGTGTGTGTCCATGTCTATGTCTCTCTCTATCTCTCTGTGTGTGTGGATAAGGTATTTTTTGGAGGTGAGGGTAGGGTGTGGGGTGGGGCCGGTGGGTGTGTGTGTGTGTGTGGGTGGGTGCGTCTGTGTGTGTGTGTGTGGGTCGGTGTGGGTTGGTGGGTGTGTGTGTGTGTGTGGGTCGGTGTGGGTTGGTGGGTG
>CAJNJA010013838.1:0-12476 GCA_905231915.1 Symbiodinium necroappetens | reverse complement strand
GCTCTCGATGTTTCTTGCCTGTCCGGAAAGCCTAAACCTTCAACCCTAAACCCTAAACCTTCAACCCTAAACCCTAAACCTTAAACCCTAAACCCTAAACCTTGAACCCTAAACCATAAACCTAAAACCCTAAACCTCAAACCCTAAACCCTAAATCTTTCAGGGCTGCGGGTCCGCATGGTGTCCGTGCTGAATTCAAAGGATGTCTACAGTGCGGCTGCGCAAACGGGCTCCAACAAGGTGTGCAGTATGATGCTCAAAGCGGATTGATAATCTAGTATTGCATCTAATCATCGTAGAGCCCGTCATACACATGTGAAATGGCGGCGAGATCATAATGCGTGTGCTCCAGAAAGTAGAATTGCATGATCAGTTTGAGTAATTTCAAACATGATAGCATGCTGAGCACAATGTGACCTCTGCAAGATTAAGCCGGCTCAGCTGAGAGTGTTGCACTGTCCCACATCTCGGAGAAACTGCGAGTCTGCCAGGGTGGGATAGTGACACCTCAAGAACGAGACGTCCGATGGACGATCAATGAAGAGGTGCATGGCCTTCCTCCTCTCTGTCTTGTATTGCGCCTTGAGCTTGCTGTCGTCAGTCTCGATACTCGGCAGCAGAATGTCCAATTCGATGCTCCGCAGAATGTCGGCACTGCTTGTCACTTTCCTGCAGGAAGCGGCCAAGACATTCTGTCCCACCTGCCGCAACATGGGATCCAGCCAAGCTGCCATGAGCAGGAAGACGACTGCCTTCTCGAACAGCGTTGACTCCACTGTCTCGGTGTTGAGATCAATTGAAGACTTTACTACAGGATCCTTAACAAGCCGAACAGGGAGGGGCTTATGCTATAGCGTAGGTATCGGTTTAGGGTTTAGGGTTTAGGGGTTTAGGGTTTAGGGTTGGGGTTTCGGGTTTAGGGCACTTCTACTTACTTCCCCAATAAGACAGGGAAACAAAAGGTCAAACTTTAAGATTACTACTAAATTATAAGAGCCCAAAAAGTTAATAAAGGTTGGGTATTGGGGAACTAAGTTAAGCCTAAACCGTCAAACGCATCCCCCTAAACCCCAAACCTTTAGCGTAGATATGTAAGGCCTATCATCGCGGCGAAGTCGGGTTTCAAGATTCACGGACCTGCACTTACGGTTTGCTGCTGGTGGCTTACGGTTTGGAGACCCCCTGAGGCCCCTACCTGGGAATCCAAAAACCTACCGTTTTCGGTGTTCTACCCTCTAATTAAGGGCTCAGAACCTACTATTTTGTAGGGTTTGGGGTCACAGGTAAACCCTAAACCCTAAACCCCTCAAGCCTAAACCCTAAACCCTCTTCTGAGCACTTGCAACCGAAGAACTTCCTAAACCAAAGGCTTTTTACCCCGAGAGGCTTTGGGTGTAGGGGAACGGCTTTGGAGGGTTGTAGTGCTTTGCAGCTTTGAGGTGCGGGGTTTGAGGGGGGGGGTGTGTGCTACGGTTGATGATATAAATTGCGTTACCCCTAATAAGGACTGTACCATAATTCCCATAGTTTAGGGTCCTTAAGGTAATGCAGGATTTATATCATCAACAGAAGGAGCCTTCCTAAACCCTATAGACTCTAAACTCTTACTCCGATACGCTCTAAACCCCCTAGACCCCAACCCTAAACTCTAAACCCATCGACACCCATGGACACCCGAAGCCCCGGCACCTCGGAGCCACCGAAGTGTACGATGACCTCCCGGCCTTGAAGCCATGTGAATCTGAAGGGTTTTAAGGAGGGTTTAAGGCTTAGGGTTTATAACCTGTTTTAGGGCATTGAGGGGTTTGCATGTGAATCTGAAGGGTTTTAAGTGGGTGGTTCTCCAAATTAGGGTCCCTTCTAGGGTCCTTTTTATAGGGATGCCAAGTCTTAAGTTTTCGAGGGCAGAAGGGTGTTATAGGGTTTAATGGAGTCTTAAAGGGGCTGGAACGGTTTATGATAGAGGCTTTAGCAAGGTGCTTTTGGTGTGTACAGACTATGGTAACCTTTAGAATCTGAGGACTTCAAGCGCCTACGAAGTAGTGTAGGGTACAGGGTTTAGGGGGCTTAGAGTTCAGAGTTACTACGAATTTCAAGAGCCCCTTTTCGAGGTAGTAGGGCTCACCGCGTTCGCGCTTTAGGTTTCAGGCTGGTATGTTAACCCAATTAAGGGCTACAATAAGGGCTCTTACAGGGAACTATGTCATGTCAGGAAGGTTGGGGGCAGTTTCTTCAGTTGGGGTTTTGGGTCTTGGGCTGCCTCTGGAAATCTGCCTGCGGCCGTGCTGTAACGCGGAAGTCGTACACTTCTGCCCGCTGCTTTCGGTTCACCATTTTCTCGCAGGCACAGTTGCAATGTTGTCGGAGCGGCGTGTCCCTCCCTGATGCCTTCGCCGGTTCAGGCCATGGATGCAAGCTTCTTCGTGATTTGAAGATTGGGTGCCTCAAAGGTTTGTTCGCAGTTCAAACCCTAAAAACCTGATGGTCTGTGGCATGAAAACAGAGTGACTTCGGCCCCCTAAGGACCCAAAATAACTACAACCCTAAGGCTCTACAAAGAGCTTATTCAAAGGAAACTATTGGTGGGGAGTTTCGGGTATATAGGGCTTCTACAAGGCTTCTCTAATAAGGTATATAGACCTTCTGTAAGGATCCTATTACGGTAACTACCCACCTGATTATGTCCTAGATCACTTGGCAAATTCCAGACACAAAAGGTTAAACTTTCAGATTACTACTGAACTAAAGAACCCAAGCAGTTTAAAGGTTGTGTATTGGGGATCTAAGCACTAACCCCCAACAGCCACAGGAAAAGACTATTCAGGCTCAGGGATGCTTGGGGCAGTTTAACTTGGCTGACTTCTGAGCCCCTCCAAAAAGTTTAAGCTTTTAGCCTCCCTTTTGTATTTCATATAGAAGCCCAAAAGGTTAAAGTCCTAAGAGTCAACCAGAACAACACTAAGTTAAAGGTTGGGGAACTAAGTTCTGCTTCAGGGGGCTGGCCCAGGGCGCAGGCTTTCTTCCACTCGGTCGGCCAGGTGCTGCAACGCACTGGCGCCGAAGTCTTGCACATCCACCTGATTAAAGGAAACTAGAGGTGGGGAATTTAGGGTATATGGGGTATTTGGGGTTCAGGGTTTTGGGGGGAGTTTAGGGTATATAGGGCTTCTATAAGGCTTCTATAAGGTATGTAGACCTTCTTTCCGGCTCCTATGACGGTAACTACCCACCTGAAGGCCATCTAGACCAGAAGCCCCAAAGCTCAAACCCGAAGCCTAAACCCTCAACCCTGGGCCTAAAACCCTAAACCCTATGCCAAACCCTAAACTTTACCCTAAACCCGAAATCCTAAAACCCTAAAACTGAACCCAAAATCCTAAACCCTAAACCCTAAAACCTTAACCGCAAGCCCTGAATCTAGGGGATCCTTTAAAAGGTTCCTGTACGGGTTCCTTTAAGGGTTCAGGGTTCCGGGTTTAGGGTTTCAAGGTTTCGGGTTTTTAGGGTTTTAAGGTTTCGGGTTTTTAGGGTTTAAGCTTGAACGTTTGGGGTTTAGTGTACCACGTTTTAGGATTTAGTGTTTCAGGATTTTGGGTTTTTAGGAGAGGCTTTGTGGTGTTCAAGTTGAAACGTTTCTGGGGTTCAGAGTTCAGGACTTTTCAGGTTCAGTGCTTGGGGCCTGCATTGCGAGGCTTGCCTCGGTGCTTAGGCAACAGAATGCATGACTGGGCTGATACCCACTATAAACGTCGGAGACTTTGTCATACTACAAACGGCCTAGCCACGCTACCGAAGAACAGCATGCAGTGTTTGTGAGTGTTCTGTCAGATTGTTGCACGGCTTTCTCGGCTCCGGCAAGCGTCGAAGTACGTAAACTCCAAAAGAAATTTGAGGGCCGGTAGTCCCTACAGTTTGCTTGTAGTGCATGAGGACAATTAGTTTCCAAATTTATTGCAGTTACTTTATCTAAGACCCTGAACCATAAACCCTCAACCCTAAAAACCCTAAAGCCCTAAACCCTAAACACCTAAACCCCTAAACCCCTAAACCCTAAACCATCAACCCTAAACCCTCAACCCTAAAACCCTAAAACCCTAAGGCCCTAAGCCCCCAAAAATACTGAACCCCTCGTCTGAAAAGCAGTTCATTCGGTTACCTTGAACCACAGAAAAGTGGTGGGTGCAGGAAATGCAAGAGCTGCCTTTCGGAATCATCTACGTTCACGGACCATCAGATGATCCCAAAGTGTCCTATAGGGTTTACTGAGGTATTAGGGTTTAGGGTTTAGGGTACCATAATAGCGGAGAGCTTCCCCAACTCAGACTAGTAATTCCGAATATAGAAAGCCTGCATTCTGGTACTCAGGACCCTACACCCCAAACCTGGACCCCAAAGAACCTACCGCTTTAGGGCTCCTTACTATGATTTTTTTATATACGTCCTTAAAAAAGTAAGTTATTTGGGGCTAAGGTAAACCCTAAACCCCTAAGGCCCATTCTGGTACTTCGGACGCTAGACCCTAAACCCTAAACCAGGACCCTTACGAGCTCATGGTTTAGGGAGGGTTTACGGCCTAGGGTCGGAGCTGGCTGAAGCAGGGAGTAGGATGGGGCCATCGGGTTCCGGGGTAAGAAGGGCCAGGGTTGCTCTTAAGGGATCCTTTTCATAGTTTAGGGTTTTGGGTTTAGGTTTTAGGGGTTTAGGGTTTAGGGTTTAAGGTTTGGGGTTTAGGGTTTGTTCCTTTAAGGGTTCCTTTAAAAGCCGTGAAACCAGACTCATACAAATTTACGCTCTCCATAGCACACAGCCAAGCAGTTAGGCCTGATGCGGATGGGCTTGCATGGCAGAAACCTCAGAAAGAGTGGCTTTGGCCTTGGGGCTTACCCGAAACCCTGCACCCTTCTGGTGTAAGGTTGGGACGTGAGGTCGGGGTTTGGGGTTTAGGGCCAAGGGTTTAGGGATTAGGGATCAGGGTTTAGGGATTAGGGTTCAGGGTTTAGGGCTTAGGGTTAGAGGGCTAAGGGTTTACAGGATGTGCTGGACTTTGAAGTAACCAGAAGGCAAAAAACCATAGACTTTTGCTTCATAATGGTTCCTTTAAGGAACAGGTCCCAAAAAAGAAACATTCTAGTGTAGTCCTCCAGAACCCAGTTTGATCTTCTGGGTGAGGGCAGTAGGGTTCTAGGTACTGGGGCTTGGGCCCTTTAGCAGCGCTTCGTCTTTAGTTTCGGGCTTAGGGCTTGTGATCATGATTGTCGTAAACTTTACTAATGATTGTTAGATAACACCGGCAATAATCAAGGCACGAAGAGTTAAAGTCTAAACAGCCAACCAGAAGAACGGCGAGAAAGGTCGTAGAAATTTTGCCTGCTCCTATGAGTTCTTGCATGGAATGATGGCAAGCCTGCACGAGGCCATACATGCTTCCATATTCTTCGAGAATGCTTGCACGATGTCAGCATGAGACTCGATCTGGGTTTTCGTCCATAGTGATATACTACACAGATAAACCTTACACCCTGAACCCCAAACCCTGAAACCACCAATCTGATTCTGGCATAGCGGTGTTGAATTTCAACAGCGGCTCTTAGCCAAACCCGTTGTAGGACTCGAAGAGATTGCCCGTATCAAAGCCTCAATAATTCTAATTCCCTAGCTTGCACCCTTCTTCAGAGATTTTGTCCCTTGGTATAAGTTCCTGAACGCTTGAAATCCCAGGTCCTAGGCCATGTCGCAGTTTGAGTTGCAGAGCCTGGGCCAACCAAAACTTAACCCAAACTCCTCCACTGCACTTTATGAAAGGAAGCTACAGGTGGGGAGTTTAGGGTATATAGGGCTTCTGTAAGGCTTCTATAAGGTATATATAGACCTTCTATAAGGCTCCTATAGCGGTAGCTACCCACCTGAAAATGTCCTAGATCCTACACTACACTTTAGACCAGACGAGTCATAGAAGGATTCATCCTCCGACTTCCTTTAGCGATGGGTTTTGCTCAACACCCTAAGCCCAAAGCCTCAATGTTGCGGGACTTTCGCTTGAAGTGCAGCACTACAAATGTTTCGCTTCGAGCCGCAGCGTTAGCTAACAAAGCACAAACCACCGACAAGGTTTCCCGTAACAGGGTTTGGGGGGGTTTATCAAAGTAAAAATTAGGGAACCCCCCAGGAACCTTAAGGACCACATGACGCTTAAAAGTAGGGAGCCCTATACCCTCATACTATGAATCCCTATATGGTATATCTGAAACCTAACTTTCGTCCTTAAGGGACAGGATCGGTAATCCTTCAGGCTCCTATCTTCGCCCCAATCTGCTCCCTGAAACCCTAAACCCTAAACCCCAAACCTTAAACCCTAAATGCTTCAGGCTCCTATCTTCGCCCCAATCTCCTCCCTGAGCGCCCTGCGATGAGCTGCACTGCCCCAGCTTCCGCCACTTTCCTCGCGGCCTCGGGTCCTGACATGCGGGTTTCGGGGTTCAGGGTTTAGGGTTTAGGGTGTAGGGTTTATTGGGTTGAGGGTTTAGGGTTAAGGGTTTTAGAGTTTAGGGTTTAGGGTCTAGGATTTAAAGGTTTAACGGTTTAAGGGTTTGCAGTCAAGGTCCATACGGTAGGGACTGGGCTGTTGTCTGCAGTGAGGCTCAATAAGCATAAAAATATGTACACTTTCAGTTCTATACGGGATCATTTTATCCCACAAAGTTTGATTCGGCTACTAAGAATAAGGACTCTAAAAAGGACGCCAATTCAGAAAACTACCCATTTAGGGGCTCAGAGTTGACGATTCTTGGTATGCGGCGTGCGAATGGGCGTTAGGCCTGTCGGATTTCAGGGTATGCCGGTTGATTTGGACGGTTTAGGGTTTAGGGTTTAAGGTATACGTAGGAACACCTAACCTAACCCCATTGAAAAGGTTTTCAATTTTGGTCGGGATTTGTTTCATGCAGGGGCCTGGATACTTCTGATTTTACTAGGGTTGTCGAGGGGGCCTGGCACTAGAAACAGATTCAGAAATAGAGCCCTACTGTGCTAGAAATCATTTCAGGCCATGGGCTTAATACTGATACTGTGGGAAGACTGTGGATACCTAGGTGTGCCTTAAGGACCAAATAACCCTTAAAAGTAGGGGCCCTATACCCTTATACTATGAATCCCTATACGGTACACGAACCCTAAACCTTCGTTTCGTCCTTAAGGTACTAGAAACGTAGAGGAACCCCAGTAGCAATACTTCAGGCCCCAGTACTGACAGAAGTTCCGTCTCTCCTGCCAGTGACCAGCGCCAGGCTAGAAAGCAGCCGGCTGCCTAGCACAAGACATTCGGGATTACACATATTTACCCCTAAATCCTATACCCTTAGAAGGGTTTAGGGCTTAGGGTTTAGGGTTGAGGGTTTAGAGGTTCAGGGGTCAGTTTAGGGGGCATGCGGCTAGGTGCAGGACTGGCACCGGGTGCTCCCCACCGGCTCGGTAGGTCTGTGTCCAGGTCATCAGTCTCCCTAAGGGTCCAAGTGCCTAAGAATCGTATACTCTCCCGAATAGTAACCTACATAACTACTATCCGAAACCGATGTACCTAATACCCTAAACCCTAAACCGTTTTGGACCCTATGTACCTAATTACTTGGGCCCTTTGGACCCTTAGGGTCTCACCATCCCCCTTGTCTGATGCGGTGGGCTTACGGGTGCCTACCTGTCCTTGTACGGTTTAGGGTTTAGGGTTTGGGGCTTAGGGTTTAGGGTTTGGGGTTTGGGGTTTAGGGTTTAGGGCAGCATTCGGGACATGTCGCTCCTCGCTGTGCTGCTGTGTTGCTCCTACCATGCAAGGGCTTGAGCACTGGAGCGGGCAGGCGCAAAGCGTGGGCTCGCAACGTCAGCATGCAAACGGCCGTATGCCGCGCTTACTCTGGCTGTTAAGCCGGGGTGCTATCTCGCGCGCCGTACGACGCATCCTTGGGAACTTCGATCGTCGCCCTAAGGTTTCGATCGAAAGCCAGATGAGAAGGTCCTGACTGTCTTCTTTTGACAAAGAAGACAGCCAGGCCTTGTAGTCTCTTGTGTTGGCAGTGGCTGTCGTGGCCTGCTGGTTGAGAGCTCCTTTGACCGAGGCCTGGACGGCTGGGTCAGAGAGAATGGTGCGCAAGGTGTCAGCTGCGCCATCCTGTGCCATCTTCGCTGAGACAGAATCAGCTTGGGCGTTGCTTTCTGAAGCCTGCTTTTGCAGCCAGACGTCTCTCGCCGAGTTCCCAGAGGCCGCCATGACGAATGTGAGTGATGCGTGTGAAAACTCCTAAAAGAATGGAGCAGATAAAGTGACACTCTCTCTGTCTCTCTCGCCTCCAATGCAGGCATCGCTGCATAGAAACAGAGCAGCCAAAACGTACCTCACTCAACAGCCTAGTATCGGAACCCGTGAAAACCGTCCCTCAGCCCCCGATTTGGGCGTTATACAGGGGCCTTCAGAATTTGAATGGGGTTTTGGGATGTATATTGTAGAGTTTATTATGATAATCAGGAACGCTAAAGGAAGATGTATTACCAAGTATTCCTGCTTCTATATTAGTCCTGAACCCTGAAACATGCTAGAGTCTGAGGCTGTACGGTTTAGTTTTGCATCTGTGGCCCATGGGGTTTAGCCCTGGGATGTAAGGTTAGGGTTGGGGGTTTAGGGCTTGAGGTTTGGGTTTAAGGCCTTGTTGAAACCTGCATTCCTGACCTCGTGAACTATAAACCCTTTAAAAACCCTACCAGACACCCAGCCCGGAATTAATGTGGGAGGGTTCAGGGTCTGGGTTTCGACTTGGAACATGTGCTCCAAAACCCTGCGTACGTCTCTGACGTGCCTGGAGTGCGGAGGAGTTCGGGTACTGGTGCCTGAGAACACGCTTTACGGCTTAGAGATTTCATGTTTGACTGGGTGGGGGAGAATCTACCTGCGACCCTAAACCCTACAAAATAGTAGGTTATGACCCCTTAACTGGAGGGTAGAACCCCCAAAACGGTAGGTTTTTGGATTCCCGGTAAGCTTTGATAGCTGTTGGAACCGTGCTCCCAGCGAGCCCAATACCCCTTAAATAAGGAATATACCTTAAACTTAAACTATGATAAGGGGCTTAAGATTGTGATCTATAAGGTATATTCCTTCATTAAGGCGTCTTGGGCTCTCTGGGCTTGCACACGAAGAGTTTGGGGCTTTGGCAGCTAGGATCCCAGACTTGGAGCCAATGTGAAGGCTGATAGGGCCGATCACCACAAAACCGTCTACAACACTAAACCCCTAAAGCCCTAAACCCCTCAAACCCTAAACCCTCAACCCCTAAAACTCTAAACCCCTAAACCCTAGGCCCTGAACCCCTAAAGCCCTAAACCCTTTAGTTTGAGTTGCAAACCGGTTATTAGGGGTTTGAGCCAAGAGAACTTTCAAGCCAAAAACCTGGGCTGGGTTTATCGAGTGCAGGCTTCAGGGCCCGGTGGCTTAGGGTTTAGGGGCTTAGGGATTTAGGGTTTAGGGCTTACGGGCTTAGGGGTTTAGACATTTAGGGTTCAGGAGTTTAGGGGTTTAGGGTTTAGTGGTTTAGGGGCTTAGGGGATTGGAGGTTTAGGGCTTAGGGGTTTAGGGGCTTCGGGGTTTCGGGGCTTAGCGGCTTAGGGTTTAGGGGTTTAGGGTTTAGGGGTTTAGGCGTTTAGGGTTGAGTTTCGAGGGAACCCGCAAAGAGAGGTTTCATGTCAGCTGCTGCACCGACGGCAAGCACAGATGAGAACACCATGTATGGGGCCTGACAGATCTCTACTACGGTTGATGATATAAAAACAAACAGACCCTAGATAAATAGAACTGTTTCGTCTGCTTCTCGTAGCGGCTGCTCAGCTGATCTCGCACGGCACTCTGGACAGTGGCCTGGAGCCGGTTTTGCCATGAGAACAATTTTATTCTCGTGCGAGGCCCCCAATGGTTTTCTTTGGGATGTTGATCCTGAGAGTCCACAATTGTTGCTTTCCATGCCCTTGGCAAGAAGTGCGACGGCAGCATCTTGATGACATGCTCAGATCCTGCAGGCTCTTGCTGGTGTTCGAGTTCGCAAGAAGGGTGTCCGTTACCCCGACTTTCGACAGATAGTTCCCGTTCGTGGGCCCTGAGTTTGCCACATGCTCTGCTGCGACAGGGATCCAAGCTGTGCAGCTTTGCGATACCGCCATCGTGCACAAGCAACATCAATCTCAGGTTGTTCGGCCGGTTCCACAGTCCTGCGAGTCACTTTTTCTGGGGGTGAGGCCAAGAATGAGGACCGAGTGTATCCGAGAATGGCTCTCCAGGGCGCAGGAGTTACAAGTCCGCGCCCTCGCCGGACTCACCCTCGCCCCAGGTCACGACGGAGCCATCACCAAGGATGGCGGCAAAGGCATACATGGTTCTTTGAATCTGATGCACATTCTTCAGCTGATATCGGACGGCACTGCTGTCACCACCAAAGCCACCATGGCCCCAGGTCACGACGGAGCCATCACCCAGGATCGCAGCAAAGGCATACAAAGCCGCTTGAATCTGCTGCACATTTTTCAGCTGATCTTGCACGGCGCTGCTGTCACCACCGGAGCTAGCATCGCCCCAGGTCACGACAGAGCCATCACCCAGGATCGCAGCAAAGGCAGACCAGGTTGCTTGAATTTGCTGCACATTCTTCAGCTGATCTTGCACAGCGCTGCTGTCACCACCGGAGCCAGCATCGCCCCAGGTCACGACGGAGCCATCACCAAGGATTGCAGCAAAGGCCCAATAAGTTGCTTGAATCTGTTGCACAGCCTTTAACTGAACTCGGACGGCACTGCTTTCAGCACCAAAGCCACCATGGCCCCAGGTCACGACGGAGCCATCACCAAGGATGGCAGCAAATGCGTGCCCGGTCACTTGAATCTGCTGCACGCTCTTCAGCTGATCTCGAACAAGGCTGCTGTCACCACCGGCGACAACATCGCCCCAGGTCACGACGGAGTCATCATCCAAGATCGCAGCAAAGGCCCTATCAGTTGCTTGAATCTGCTGGACATTCTTCAGCTGATCTCGAACAACGCTGCTGTCACCACCATAGCGAGAATCGCCCCAGGTCACGACGGAGCCATCACCGAGGATTGCAGCAAAGGCCAACACAGTTCCTTGAATGTGTCGCACAGTCTTCAGCTGATCTCGCACAGCACTGCTGTGCCCACCATAGCGAGAATCGCCCCAGGTCACGACGGAGCCATCACCGAGGATCGCAGCAAAGGCCCTGTCATTTGCTTGAATCTGTTGCACATTCTTCAGCTGGTCTCGCACAGCACTGCTGTCACCACCGCGGTGAGCATCGCCCCAGGTCACGACGGAGCCATCACCGAGGATCGCAGCAAAGGCTAACTCATTTGCTTGAATCTGTTGCACATTCTTCAGCTGATATCGGACGGCACTGCTGTCACCACCGAAGTCAGCATCGCCCCAAGTCACGACGGAGCCATCCCCGAGAATCGCAGCAAAGGCCGTCATGCTGCCAAGTATATCGACTCTTCGAACCTGCAGCGTTAGTGGCTCCTGCAGCCTGGCCTTCTTTAGCGATGCTCCTCCATCAAGAACGCTTCCCGTGGAGTCCAGCAGTCGCCCTTTGCCAGCTCCCAGGGCTCTCTGTGCACGCACCTGCAGCGATTGTACGGATTCGTCCCCGTGCGTCTGCAGTGACACAGTTTTGCCACTTATGAGGCTTACCTCAACCGTCAGATCCATGGTCAAAACGATGAGTTCGCTGTGTCTCTCTCGTCATGAAAACTCTACTGGAAACGAGCTTGTGCCAACCGGCAGGCTGAATTTTGAAGACCTGGGGGTGTTGGGTTTAGGGTTTAGGGTGTTGGGCTTAGGGTGGCTCCATATACGGATTCCAGGCTCTATGGGGACAAAAGGAAGCCAGACAACTGGCACGGTTAGGTTTCAGAGTCTCTAGTAGGGGGTTATAGGGGGTTGGGGTATGACGGTTTCCCCCCGCAACTTAAGTAAGGTTAGAGTTTAGATCTCAATGGTTTAGGGAAGTTTAGGGTAGTAAGGAATATACCGTAATTCCCATAGTTATCGTTTAGGGTCCTTAAGGTAATGCAGGATTTATACGATCAACAGTAGTATTCCCAGAAATCATCTGAGGTTGCATGTATGGTTTAAAGTGCACCCCCTCAACTTTTCGTCGAAGTGTTGAGACCACCCATACTACATGTTCGGTGATGCCTCTTGTTTCGGGCATTTGTGCATAGGGGCGACGCAGGATGTACACGACATCGAATGGTTTCAAGTATTAAAACGCTAGAACTCTCCTGTAGCGTTCTTTGCAGGTAAGCAAAACTCACTAGCCCGTTGGAGAAACAGGAGGCAGCGCCCCAGAAGCCTAAATAACGTCT
Organism: Symbiodinium necroappetens; assembly: GCA_905231915.1. Classification (NCBI taxonomy): domain Eukaryota; class Dinophyceae; order Suessiales; family Symbiodiniaceae; genus Symbiodinium; species Symbiodinium necroappetens. Next base: position 71 of record CAJNJA010013838.1, on the reverse strand, counting down.
CTCGTCTGCGAAAAGCTCAATCTATCCGAGCCTGCCTGGCCCAAACTCTAAACTCCAAACCCTGAATCCCG
>CAJNJA010013837.1:1405-12477 GCA_905231915.1 Symbiodinium necroappetens | reverse complement strand
TCGTCGTCGTCGTCGTCGGCATCGTCGTTTTGGTTGAACCCGAAGCTCAAAACCCCCAATCCTTTCCCCAATCAGGCCCTGTCACCCTCAACCCCGAAGGCCCCAAGAAGCCCCCAAGCCCTAAACTTGAAGGAACCGTTCTAGGAGCCCTTATACGGACCGCTTTAAAAAACAAAAAGCTCCGTAACGCCTAAAGCCTTCACAGGTCTGGGGCTTTGAGTTCAGGGTTTAGGGTTTTTTTTGGGCTGCCCTCAACCCTAACCCCTAAAACCCTAAACCCAAAACCCTAAACCATACATCCCACACCCTAAACCCTAAACCCTAAACCCCTAAACGCCAAACCCTTAAAGGAGCCCTTAAAGGGAACCCTTACACCCCAGATCCGGCGAAGCCTCTGGAGACGAAGCTCTGCGAGATGCTCCTGGCGGGGGGAAGTCGGGGACCGCGTTTCGTCTTTAAGGGCCTCTATAAGGGGGGGTTTTAGGGCTTTAGGGCTTTAGGGGATTTTTTTGGCTTTTTTTGGTGTCCTCATGTCTTTATAAGGGGATTCAGGGCTTTGGGTTTAGGCTCAGGGTTCCTTTTTAAGGGCTTCCTTTGGCTCCTTTGAGGGCTTCCTATAAGGGATCTCCTTGACGGGATCTCCCTTGGGCTCCTTTAAGGGTTTGGCGTTTAGGGGTTTAGGGTTTAGGGTTTAGGGTTTAGGATTTAGGGTTTGGGATTTAGGGTTTAGGGTTTTGGGTTTTAGGGGTTAGGGTTGAGGGATATTGGGGTTTGGGTTTAGATCTGAGGCTTTAGCTTCAGGGTCCTTCCGGGTTTCCTTTAGGTGTTCCTTCCATGGCTTCCTTTTTTTCGGTTCCTATATGGTAGCCTCCAAGGGATCTTGAAGGGGGTTCCTTGTAGGATAGATGAGGAAGGTGAAGAGTTCCGGGTTCAGTGTTTAAGGGCTCTTTTTAAGGGATACTGCAAGCGTCCTGGAAGCAATGTTTAGGGCTTAGGGTTCCACAAGGGTTCTGAAAGGGTACTGCACGCGTTTTATGCAGTTTATGGTTTCCGGGGATGGCCACATCTTGAGGTGTGAGTCTACGGCTCAGCAAGTCAGGTGCGAGATTCTAGGGTCTTAAGATTCAGTCAGGCGCCACCTGGCTGATGCCCTTGAACCAAGCCTAGGCCTAGACGCCAGTACCAAATCTGTGGGTAGTTCTGAGTACGGATATGGGTACCGTCATGTAGGGATATGAACAAATGCAATTCAGCAAGCTATAGTTGTTCCGAACCCTGCATCCCAGACCCCAAATCCCAAGCCCAGAGCTTAACACCCGAATTTTTCCTAGGCCTGGGCCTAAGCCCTTTTAGCCCAAACGCCTGAAGCCCTGAACTGTATCTTCCATAGATCCCAACATCCCCTCCCTGGTTCTTAGTAGGGTTTAGGGTTTGGGGTTTATGGATCCCTATGATAGCCCCTTAAGGTCCCCTATAATAGTCCCAAAAACCCATTCCTCCATTCCCTACTAAGAAACAATCAGTCCCTCTCTCGGCCTAGCGCACTTTACGGATGCATCTGCACTCTAAGACGCTTGGGCCCTTAACCTGGGTTCTTGTTAAGGGATTCAGCTTAAGTTACCATAATAGGGATATATTGTAAATAATAGGGTTTCCTTGTTATGGTAACTTAATTTAAATCCTTTAACAAGAACCCGAAACTTCACCTACAACCCTAAACCCTACACCCCAAAGCCCTCTACCCCTAAACCCTAAAGCTTAAAAACCCTAAACCCTAAAGCCCTCTACCCTAAACCCTAATATCCCTAACCCCTAGACCCTACACCCTCAAGCCCTCTCTGCCCTCAAACCCCGAGCCCGAACCTCCTCGGACCCCTTCTGTGCCAAACTCTCTTAGGGAACTCTCCGGTTTAGGGTTTAGGGTTTAGGGTTTTAGTGGTTTAGGGCTTGGGGTTTAGGGGTTTTCGGGTTTAGGGTTTCGGATGTTGGGGTTTAGAGCTTAGGGTGTTAGGTTTTAGGGTTTTGCTAGGTTTTGGGTTTAGGGTTGCCTGGAAAGCTTTGTCCACCGTGAGCGAAGATCCGCCACTCGGCATAGGCAAGCTGCCCGTAACCTCAGTCTTTACCCAGACCCCCGGAAGGATCTAGAAAGTAGAACCCCTCATTTGGGACCCTGTACTACTAAAGGCTCTTTTTTGGAACCCTCCTTAAGGGATCTACTTTCTAGATCCTTCCGAGGGTCTGGGTAAGCCATTCGGGTTTAGGGTTGAGGCCTCTTAGCGCTTGGGGCTTTCAGGATTCTAAGGATGACGGGTGTCGTGCATAGGGCTATGTTTTTAATGGCTTACATACGATGCTTCTTGGATCGTACTTTCTAAGACATTTTCAGGTGGGTAGTTACCGTTACAGGAGCCTTATAGAAGGTCTATATACCATATAGAAGCCGTAGAGAAGCCCTACATACCCTAAACTCCCCACCTCTAGTTTCCTTTAATACAAGATTGGGAAAAGGATGTGGGCGACGTTGGTGTGGGCCTGATTCACGCGGAGATCCAAACGCCCTGAACTGAAAACCATGCCCATAAAACAGCCGAAATCCCATGGGTTCAGTGTCGAGTTTATGCCAACAACTTAGGGTCTCGGATTTAGGGTTTTAGGGTTTTAGGGTTTAGGGTTTAACTACCTCCACCTCAGGACCAAATCCTGCGCGCTAAGACCTATAGCCTATACCGGGAAGAACAACACCCTCTTGCTCCAGTGTACCGCATCTACCTCGGGGTTCTTGCATACTGCCCTAAACCCTAAACCCTAAACTCCTAGTGGCCTGATGATAATTGCAACAGGACGCTTGGGATCTCTTTCCCTAAACCCCTAAACCCCTAAACCCCTACACCCTAAACCCCCCACCCTTAAAACCCTAAGCCCCCTGGGGCTTCCCCAGATCTGGCCGCCGCGACAGCCGAGTAGCTCGAAGCCGACTCAAGCCCTAGAAACTTAACTTGAAGTACAAACCTTCATCTGATTTAGGCTTTAGGGTTTAGTTTAGGGTTTAGGGTTTAGGGTTTAGGGTTTAGGGTTTAGGGGATTTAGGCTTTAGGGTTTAGTTTAGAGCCCCAACCAGTAGTCAGCATCCGAACTCGCTTCACTCCAGAATCCCACCGTCGACTTCCTGAACCTCTGACTCAAATGGGAGTTTCCGAAAATAAGGGGTACCCTCTTTTGGGGTCCTTATAATAAGGATCCTACTTATATAAGGGTACTATATTATAGTCCCCTATTTTGAGAAACCACCAAATCTATACTGAACTTGCTCGTCTCCCAACAATAACACCCCCCAAATATGCACTCCCCGTTCCGTACATAGACACTCGCCAGAGCCCCTACCTAACTCTATGTCCTAGACCCCCCCCCCCCGCCCCCGAAAATAGCAATCCTTAACCCTCAACCCTAAACCCTACACCCTAAACCCTAAGCCCTAAACCCTAAACCCTATCCTTAGCCCCGAGCTGCTGAACCCCTGGGCCACCATCCGAAACCTGTTTGGGTCTGAGCCAGGCGCGATGCACTCACACTCCTGCTTGTCGCTGAAAACGAGCCTGTAATCGTTAGAATAGGGTTTTGGGGTTCCTTTAAAGGGTTCCTTAAAGGGTTCCATAAGGGCTACTATCAGGGTTTAGGGTTTAGGGGCCTTAATAATTAGAATAGGGCTCCTTTAAAGGGATCCTTATAAAGGGCTCAATAAGGGATCTATGATAGGGTTCTAGAGTAGGGGCCTTAATAATTACAATAGGGCATAGGGTTTTGGGGCCCATTATACTATAATTATAATAAGGAACCCCCAACATAATGTAGGTAATTATTGAGGCCCCTATATTACCCTAAACCCTAAACCCTAGCTCAAGGAAGCAGGGTGTACTCTACAGGGCTGTATGGAGCGCTCTCCAGGCCTTGTAGGATCGTGCTTTGTTAGTGCCTTTGGATTTAGGGTTTGGGGTTTAGGGTTTTCATGTTGGGATACTGGGGGGGGGCTCTCAGGTTTAGTTGTTCTGGGTGTTGTCTATGGAGCAGCAACAGTTCGTACCATGATTGAGTGTCCTTAGGTGTACGAAGGTACTTGAAGCATCTTCAACTCCTCAACCTAACCCGCCTACCCGACAATTACGTCAAGCTCTAAACCCTAAACCCTAGACCCCTAAACCCTAAACCCTACATGTGAGGTTACTAACTCAAGACTTAACTCCAAACACTACGAGCCAAACTCCAACTACACCAGCCCAAAACCCCAAACCGCACATATTCCCAACCCTAACCCTAAACCCTAAATCCTAAGAAGCGCAAAACCGAAACTGCTGGCCTGAGTTCGATGCTAAGGCTTAAGAACGCCAGGTCCTTGGGTCTAGTGTGGTGTTGTTTATGGTTTAGGGGTTTATAGGGTTTAGGGTTTAGGGTTCGGGGGTTATGAATCTAAGAGAATGCGGTTCAAGATTCAGTGCATCCCCGAGCCTTGAAGCCAAGTAGAGTTTGCGCTGGGGTAGTCTGGGGTTTAGGGTTTAGGGTTTAGCTGGGGTATGCAGTGCATCTACCCAACGGGGAGTACCTTGCGTTCAAGAAGTACGTCGGACCATATAGAGGTCCGAAAACAACCACATCCCAAAACCGTACTCATGCTTTCAAGACCCCTATACTATACTCTACATTTCGAAACCTTGACAGAAACCCTACGACAATTATGAAGGCCCCTGCAATACCCGGTCTAGCATGAAGCCGGAGCCGAAAACCTTAGCATACCAGGACCCTCCAAGTACCCTCAAATAGACGTATATGTTCCCAAATTAAGGGTATTTGGGGTCTTTAGAGGGTAGATGGAGGGTCTAGGTATAGGGGCCTTAAAGGGATGTCATCATCATAAATGAACCCACCTCCTGACCCAACAGCCCACCCCTCAGACCCTGTAGGGTACCTATACCTCCCAAATATAGAAGGTGTTCAATCCGAATTCTGAACATGCAGCGCGTTTCCAGCTGGAACCCCCTAGAATATTTCCAGACGTAAACACTTCAATCCAATTCTCTAGCATGTGCAAGGCCTTTTCATCCGGAGCCCGTAACTCCTAAACCCTAAACCTCTAGACCCTAAGCCCTAAAACCCTAGACCCCTAAACCCTAAGAGCGCTTCAGCTTCCCCTTCCGCTCTGTGGAATCGCACCGGAGGCGGTCGCCATTTCCGGCAGCCAAGAGAAGCTGTTGCAACGGAGAAAAGGGAGCCTCGCCAAGGCTAAAAGGAAATTTCAGCTGGGGAGTTTAGGGTATATAGGAAATCCAAAAGGCTTCTATGCGGTATATTGTAGACCTTCTATAAGACTCCAATAACGGTAGCTACCCACCTAAAAATGTCTTAGACAAGGGGGGGGGAGCGATAGCGTGATTCCCGTCTAGTCTAGTGAGCCTTAGGGTCCTCAGGGAAAGAGGTTCCTTCTTCTGGGTGCTCATGAAGAAACGGCAGAACCCGCCCCTGGTTTCAAGAGTTTCTGTGTCAACATGCAAAGATGACGAAGGTGGCTGCTGCAGGTCGCAGGATTTGGTCTGGCTCACTGTAGACAAGCTATGCCACCCATCGAAGCTGTATACTGTAGGTGTCAAAGCTGAAGCCTACAGTTTGTTCTCGGTGATACCTTTCACTTCCAGGGCACCCTAAATGCACTCTGCAAAACAGACTCATCAGCTTTAAACTGCCCGCACGGACTACCAAAAGTCGTATAGACCCGTCAATCCCCAAAAGCAGATGCACAATCTCTGAAACGGGTGTACGTGCACTCAACACCAAGTGTAAATTAAGTTAAAGCATACAAGTCCTGAACCCATGCACAACGTATCGGGCCCGCAGAGGTTATAGCTGCATTATAGCTTGATCAGCCTAAACTCTAAACCACAGAGCCTTAACCCTAAAACCCAAAAAACCCTAAACACTAAACCACTAAACACCAAAATCCTCAACCCTGAAACCCACCTGCGGGGGTTGTAGCTTGATCCGGTTTCCTGAACAGACGGCACGACCTGCAGAGAAGAACGGAGAATTGGCTGCAGCTTGGGAAGTGCTATGTGTCGGGTTGAAGCTTCAGTTAATATTAATAACCAAAAAACATAAAGAGCAGTTGTAGAAGTAGAAGAAATAGTAGTAGTAGTAGTAGTAGTAGTAGTAGTAGCAATAATAATAATAGCCCCGACCATTGTACCCTAAGCCCTAAACCCTACACCCAACACCCCAAACCCTAAACCCTAAAGTTCATCTTGGGTTTTGGGGGCTCCTGTCTTTCAGGACCTTGGGGCTCTGAAGATTTTGGAATCGGAGGACAGCGTGTGGAGTTTGGGCTTCTGGGTAATTAGTGCGATTGAAAGCCCAGGGTTAGGGGTTTAGGGTTTAGGGGTTTAGGGGTTTAGGGTTTGGGGTTTAGGGTTTAGGGTTTGGGGTTTACGGTTTAGGGTTTTGGGTTGAGGGTAGGTTGATGGGCTCAGAGAACTCAGAGAATGTCGAAGGTAGCAGCTAGAGGAAGAAACCCGTGGGTTCCAAGTCCCCACTGCAATCGGATCCGCAGTCAGCGTAGTAAATAGAAAAAAAGGGAGGTTCTGAAACAGGAACCCTAAACCCTAAACCCCTAAACCCTAAAAACAGGCTCCTACTTTGGTTTAGGGTTCAGGGCTCATGGTTGTATGGGAGTGTCTGTGTGTTGTTGGTCTGACGGCTTTAGTTTGTACTGAAAGAGGTCACAAATTCTTCGTAGCGTGCACGGCATTGTTTCAAAAGACAATGATTAGGGTGACCATTCGTGCCACTTGCGCACTAGTATGCACGACGCTCCTGGATGCTAGCTGGGGTGTTAATGCTCGAGGGAGTAGGCTCGAGTTTGAGATCACGGCGACAAAGCTTGAAGGAACATGGCCACTTGACATTCATTCTGCAGCCCTAAACTTAACCGTCGAATTGCCTCTGCAAGCCCCCAACCCGTCTCCCCGCATCCGAAACAAGTTCTGATCCCTGTTTCTCTCCTGCTACTGCATGAAGTGCTTGGCCCTGCCACATGTCGAACCAGATGTCGAACCATTGTACACCGTGTACCTACCCTAAACCCTAAACCCCACGGTGTTTTAACACAGGATCCTACCCTTAAAGTTTGCTCGCCAAAGCAAGGAACTAGGGCTGATGGTATAGATCCTGCATTACCCATAATAAGAAATTATGCCCATAACTCCCATAGTATATTAGGGTCCTTTTTGAGGTAATGCCAAGGATTTGAATCATCAGCCCTAGCATCGGAGACGAAAGGCAGAGAGAGTCTCTCTAGCCGGCCCCGTGGCCCGAAACTTTTTGCGGTAAATCCCCAAAAAGCCCTGAACCGGCCTTAACGCCAGAAGCCCTAATGCCTCAACCTAAACCCTAAACCCTAAACCCCTAAACCCTAAACCGTAATCTCTAAACCCTAAACCCTAAACCTAAGTTATTCAGCCAGCACCGAAAGTGAAGGCGCCCAGGGGTGCCTCCACCCTCATCACCCTCAGAAGCGCCCTGCAGCCGCCCCCAGCGCCTAGGCTCTGGGTTTCTCAGAAGTCGATCATGTGGGGTTTTAGGGCTTGGGGTTTTAGGGCTTAGGGTTTTAGGGTTTAGGGCTTAGGGTTTAGGGCTTAGAGTTTGGGGTTAAGGGCTTAGGGTTTAGGGTTTTGGATTTTCTCTAGACTGCGTCCATCTGCGATGGCTCTTGCAAGAGTCATGTGCTCTTTCAGTGATCCAGAGAGGCTACTTCAGAAAACGACCCAAGTGTTGTTGACAAATGTCTATCCTGCTGCGTGGGCTTGCACTGTGCTCGATTCCTGCCGCCGTTTGCTCCAAAACCGTAAACCCATCTGCAGCTGCTTGCTGCAAGCACCAACTTCTTCTTCCGAACATGCCCTAACCGTGGCCCTAACCTAAGCGCTAAACTCTGAACTAAACCCCAAACGTTTGGCCTAGCGTCCGTTGCTGCCTTTTGCTATGGCGTTGCGAATCTTTCCGGCTGCATTTCGCAGTCTGTTCTGCTGACCGCTACTTCGCGGCGATGGCCCGGGCGTTTCCACACCAGCCGTCGACAGCATGGGCTCCATACCTTTAATGACAACTTTAGGCCTAGGGGTCGGGGCGTGAGATCTGTTCAAGGAGCCCTGAAACCCTAAACCCTGAACCCTATATTCTTATAACGACAGAAAGCATCCTAAAGACAGACTAAGGAAAGTCCCTCTCTAGCGTGAGGAGTACCCAAAACCAGACTCTCCATTGTAGTTCGGTTTAACCGGCTTTGTCATTTGTGCTTGGGATCCGGTACTGCAACCAAGAAAAAAGAAGAACCAGAATGGAGACTCGGGTCTGTAGAGTCTATAGGGTAGATTCCTGAGATACGAGTGGTGGCCTCTCGGAGGCAGGGGGATACATCGTAGCTGTTGAGTCCTTTTTGCCCTTTCAAGCCGGCCTAAGGGGAAGCCCCAGTGCCCCTGCCCAGCAGGCTCGGGGATGTCGTGTGATGGCGTGCTGTGTCATGGGAGGAACGACGAAGCGGGCAGCAGAGTTCGCGCCGCCAAAGTAGCAACATCAAGAACAATAGGGTTGCATACAAGTTGTACAGAGTTTTGGTTATATTATAAGGGTTACATGCCTGTCTGCATTCCGCGGTGCCTGTCTCCCGGCCCCCTTAGACGCGACCCTTCTCCCCTAAATCCACTCTCGAAATCGCTGTTCAACCGCATGTGTAGTGAGAAACGTCGCTCCACATCCTAAACCCTAACCCCAAACAGGTTCACGGTTCGGATCACCCGAATGCTAGGACCAAAGGCTCGACATGCACTCTGCCTGCTACATGTAATGCCCCCCTCAGTCCCTTAATCATAACTAGAACGGACGGGTTGGAGTCTAGGCTACGGTTTAGAGTGTGGGGTTTAGGGTTTAGGGTTCAAGGTTTAGGGTTTGAGTCTGGGCTATCTCTTGTTTTACGCTGTGCTTGCTCTACAGGGTTTGAACGGAAGAACATCGTTCGACGTCTGGAAACCCAGGAACTCCGGCATCTGACTCCTGAGGCTTGCTCCTTTGGGCGTCTGCAGACATGCTGGTGAAAAACTCCTGGCAACATTTGCCGGAACTGGGTGCACAGTCGGAATTGGGTGCATCTTTTTTAAGGAACCATATATATATATATATAGATAGCGAAGCCATACTAAGGAACACCAAAAAGGTAGGTCTTTTCGGTTACAGGCCTTTGATACATGCAGGATTCTCAGCTTTGGGCTCGGCTTCAGGGTGCGCATGGGAATTTTGGCTCCGGTTTCTCGCTTGAGTTTGGAGTGAGGCTCGCTGAACCTGACGAATTCGAAGCGTTTGAGCTGGCTTGGGCTTAAGATTCGGGTGTTCGACTTCCTAAGAATCCTCTTGCATGGTGCAAGATCCAATGTGAGCCTGTGCACCTAAACCCTTCCACCTTGCTTAATGTTTTCAAATCTTCTGGCTCTGCAGCCTCCTCCTCATTCTCCTACTCTACGTCCTCCTCCGAAAACGACAATTGCTGCGACAGTATCCCTCGACATCCCTCAAATCCAGATGCATACCCGGCCTTGCGTAGCCCATGGCCCTCTCCACCCTCGACACGCCGGCCGTGCACCATCTTAGTGCCAGTGGCGGCCTGGCATTGTTACAGCAGCATTTCTTGGTATTATTTCTCTCAAGCCGTGCTATGTCTACTGTCAACCTTGCAAACAAACCCAGAGGTCATGTTCGATCCATAGTAAGTACCCTAATGGCACCATACCATCGAACTCTAAGTCTACCCATAGGACCCTAAGTAGTTCCTTTTCAGGATTACCTTATAGGACTCTACATATACACCATAAAAAGGAACTACCCAGGGGCCTATGGGTAGTTTTCAGCAAGCGAAACAAAAGGGGTTTAGGGTTTAGGGCTCAGGGTTTAGGGGTTCAGGGTTTAGGGCTTAGTGTTTAGGGTTGAGGGTTAAGGGTCTAGGGTTTAAGTTTAGGGTTTAGGGCCGCCAGAAGAAAATCTGCACATCTCGGCCTCAAAGTAAGGAAGAAGCACACTCGCACGCCTGGGCCAAGTGCATCGTCAAACGCTTGCTCTTGTGCCAGGAGCTTTGAAGCATGAAACCGACTTAGGATGCGAAGCTTTCGTGCAAGTGTACTAGGAATAATACTGAAACCTGCACTCATGTACAGGTCAATAGGTGAACATACATCAGTCCATACAGCTGTCAATACATCTATCTGCCCATGCATACCTACACAGGCGTACACACATGCATAACATCAGGTGATGCAGACATGAGTTCGATTACATTATTTTTTGTATTTGGGCATCTGTGCATGTGGGCTCGAAACATACGCACAAACGACACACTTGCATACAACAGAGAGTGCAACTAGTAACTCGTCGTATGTCTGCTGCCGCTCAGACGCTACAACTGTCTAATTATAAATCCACAATTGACCGGCAACTCGAGCCACGAAGAGTGGAAACCCTAACTGCGCAATTGCAAAATCCCATGAACCTTCAAGCACCGCCCTGGTTCGAATACCCTTGCTTGAGGGTTTTGGAGCGCTTTCTTCTTCCAAAGAACTCCCGAAACCCAAAACATCCCCTAACCCTAAACACATGCTGAAGCAAGTATTATAATTTTAGCTGTTTCTTAGGAGTTATAATAACCGAGTTCGTAAGTATTTCTAAGTAACCCTAAAGAACCGAACTTTCTGAGTTGCAGACTCCTCAGGTAGCTGCGCAGCCACGTCTGCCAAGCCCCCATCACGCGCCAGCACCTCGGCCAAATAAAAACCCAAAGGTTCTCAGGAAATCCCCCTCGCTCTCTGCCCTCCTTCTCTCTTTGTCTGTATGTATGTATGTATATATATATATATGGTCTACCTGTATATCATATGTGTACATCTGTACAGATCATATATACATTTATATATACACATCACATAAACATATACACAAAGGCCTAAATACACGTTATGTATGCATGCATGCATGCGTATGCGTATGCGTATGCG
>CAJNJA010013836.1:0-12477 GCA_905231915.1 Symbiodinium necroappetens | reverse complement strand
TTTTTTTGTTGGGAGGGGGGGGGGGTTAAGGGGTTTATATGGGTTTAGGGTTGTCTTTTTTCTTTCTGTGGAGGGGGGGTTATGTTTTAGAGTGCACTATATGGGCATTACAGTACATAGTGTTATAGTTTGTTATGGTATGATCGAGTAGGAAGCAATAGTGTGGACTTGTTTTCGTACATCGAGTAGGAAGCAATATTGTGGAGTTGTTTTCGTACATAGTCATCGTATGTAACTCTATTGTTTTGTCGTAAGCTTGACAAGGACGATAGGGGTATACTAATTTATCTCCAGACACATGTGCGGACGCCAGCCATCCCTTTGTCGCTTCCTTAAGTCCTCTCATTGGCCCCCCTCTACTTCACATTGCCTTTCGCTGCATTGAACTGTGCCTGCATCCTTGGTTTAGAGGTGCCGCGTCTAGCGGCGGCGGTGGCTTGTTCGGGAGCAGCCCAGCCTCCAGCGGCGGTGGCCTCTTCGGAGCGAGCTCGGGTGGCTTTGGTGCCAGCTCCGGCGGAGGATTGTTTGGCGCAGCTCCAGCAAGCAGCGGCGGAGGACTTTTCGGCGCATCCACTGGTGGCGGCCTGTTTGGAGCTTCGTCTTCTGGCAGCAGCGGTGGCCTTTTTGGCGCAGCGTCGGCAGGCAGAGTGTTCATGTCCAGCGGGACACGGGACACTCACAATGTAGGTTAAGGCACATGTTTCCGTGACGACCTTTGACATTGGGGTTTATCATACCCAGTGCCATAGGGAATGGGAGAGGAGACAAACAGACAGATACAACAGACCGGACGAACTTGTGTTCACTTTCTTCATCCGTCCTCGGGCAACTACCCTTCTCTCTGCAAGTCTGCAAAATCGGAATCTTCACAAAACCAGGAACCCCCTGCTACCTCAACCCACCGAAGCTGAGAACTGGCAGAGGCTCCACGGGGGCAGCAATTCCAAATGCACAAGAAGCTCAGCTGGTGTGCATGGAGCTGGCCAGAAGGATGGAGGAGATTCGGCACAGCGGCCACTGGCAGATTGCTCTGTGCAAGGGTTTGTTTCGGGTCAGGGGCATTGCGGAGGAGTTGTGTAGCCCTAAATGCTGGAGCATGCCAGATACCATACACCTCGGTGGTTGAGGGTCCGCACAGCAACGTCAGAGACTTTCTATGCCTCCCTACGAAGGGGCTTCCACTATTCCGGCAATTCCAGAAGCCTTTTCAGACCAGCGCCCATACTAGCACTTGTAGCTCCAAACCCTATTTACAACACTTACAACTACCTGTAGTGTACGTGGGCCATGATTCCTTCAGGGTAGTTGGGAGCCACCGGTACACATCACAAGAGGGTCCCGTGGACTCACAATGCCATTCATCACCACCCCACGACGTATACCTGGGCGGAAGGGCTTGGTGGACTCGCAGGAGCCGGCCCTCCAGACCCTGTGAGCTTGGAATGCTGCCCTCAAGCAATGCAGACTCACAAGGTGAAAATAAAAGAGCAAAGACAAAGAACGAACCAGAATAGCAAGACTTTGGGCCAAGGGTTCTCCCGAGTGTAGCTGCCAGGACCTCTATCCGGTTCTGGGCCGTGCGGCGGGAGACCGGCAGAGCGCAGCGCAGGCCGGAAGAGGTTTATCGAGGCGTATACAGATCTTGAGAATACTACATCGGTCATGCATGGAGCACGAGCGTGGATCTGATGATAAGGGTAGATTTTCAGAAGAGAAAGATGCATTGGGAGGCTAGACTCTGGACTGGAAAGGTTCCGAACCTCTACATAGCCCTCTCGAGCTCCACAATATGCCATGACCTAACTATCAGGCCTTACAGCCCTTAGATCCCGAAAACCGCTTAATCCCTTCCCCTAAGTCTGAACAGGAAGGGCCCCCAATAACAACTCGAAAAGTGTCGTTATCGTTCGAGGGGTGTCTTATCCCTGCTGCACGTCGGGTGGGTCTTGCTCTTGCTCCTGCTCCTCGGCTCCTCTTGTTCCTGCTCTTGGTTTGGCTCCTGCCCTTGGTTTTGCTCCTGCTCTTGCTGTTGCTCCTGCTTTTGCTGTTGCTTCGGCTCTTGGTATTGCTCCTGCTCTTGCGCGTGCCCTTGCTCTTGCTCCTGCTCTTGGTATTGCTCCTGCTCTTGCTTGTGCCCTTGCTCTTGCTCCTGCTCTTGCTGTTGCTCCTGCCCTTGCTCTTGCTCCTGCTCTTGCATTTGTTCCTGAACCCTCTGATTCAAAATCAACCTACTTTGACTACTTGATTCTAAACCGCTAAACCTGCATCTGTGGAACGTCGCGTGGCTTGTCCGAGTCGTGAGAGCGTAAACCGAAAGACCTCGTCTAGCTGCGTCACTAAAGTCATTAAACCCTCCGAAGTGTCTTGTCACGTGCTGAGTTAGTCCTCGAGACTTGCCGTGCCGTATAGCAACAACCAACGCGCTGTTCGCCCGCGCCAATTCAAGAAGGAATGCTGAAAACGTCGTCCTCGCCAATTGATTCGTGGTTTGCACCACACCCGGACTGTATCCAGCAAAAGTTGCAATTTGTTTTCCAAATTCGCTGTGCCTTCCACGTGTCGCTCTGTCAAGACAACTACTTCGCATCATACTTCACATTTCATGACGTCATCACAGTTCCCGCATGGATGCTCTGCGTGAGCGGATTTGGTCGGGGTGGAAGTTTGTAGGATTCCGGCATAGATGCTCTGCGTGATCGGATGGAGTCGGGGTGGACGCTATTACGGTTCTGGCATGGGTGGTCTGCGGGAACGGATGGGGTCTTGCGGCATGTGCGCGACGTGGGTTTTAATAGCAACTGCCGAAGACAGTGTACACACCGGTGTATTCGGCATGTGAACCAAAGGAAACCCTGTAAGTGCCGGAAACAGTGTACGCACCGGTGTATATTCGGCATGTGGCCCAAAGGAAACACGTAAATATCGAGGGGGGCTGCGTGCGAACATGGCGTCTGGAGGGAACAACCAACCCTTCCAAATATCGCTCCGGCCTTTCGAGCAACATAATAGGGTAAGGGGTTTTGGCTCCGGATCTTTAAGGTGCCGTTCGAGGTACCTACACAAGATGCGGACTCTGGAAGGGATCGTGAGCAACAGCATCCACTACTACGTTGCATATAAGCCAGGGGTCTGGCAGCAGAGGGGCCGAAGAGGATCAAATTGGACGTGAAGTCAAACCCTGCGGGTTTCGTGCATCGTGTCGCAGCATAGAACATACTGTGAAGATCCCTGAAGAAGAATGGTACGGATGATTCAGCCCCAGGCTGCGTGCACTCTAGATGACCAGGGTCCCTTCCGAAAGGTTGCTACACGACGACCCCAAGCCCCATGCGTGATCTGCAAACTCTCCAAGAAACATAAGAAACCCTCAGGCCCTGAGCCCTGAAAGCGACAGGCAGCAGCACAAGGCGGTGGTGCCGTGGGGCGGCCGCCGCCGCTTTCTCAGCGAGTTCTGGGACTCTTAAGGGGTTTGAAAGACAAAGAATAAAGTAAGTAAAAGTGTGTGTGCGTGTGTGTGTGTGTGTGTGAGTGAGTAAGTGTGAGTAAGTGTAAGTGTAAGCGTAAGTGTAAGTGTAAGAGTGAGTGTGTGTGAGTGCGTGCGTGCGTGCGTGTGTGTGTGTGTGTGTGTTTGTTTTTGTACGTGTGTGCCTATAGCAGCACTTGAAGCCTTTCTTCTTCAAACCCTTGATGCTCGAATGATGCACATGTCTGTGCCTGGCAGTGCCTCAACGACTGAGGTCTGCCAGCAATTTCTTGGCGTATAGCACCTCGCAGCACTAAGACAATGTCCCAGCTGTTACTATTAGGCAGGTTTTGGGGTGTCGGGGGAAGCTTGGCGCCAAATTCTAGTAGCACACGGCTCTTGATTTTGATGCAGCAAAGGTTACTCCTTCAGTTCGAACCCGCAGCTGCTGGCCCAAGTGACTTTTGCTGCAAGAAGGGGTGCGGTCACTCGAAGCGCAACTATGGGCAAGAACGAGCTGTGGGAGTGAGTCACGTTGAATGCCCTGCCAACGAAAACTACTTCCAGATGCGCACAAATCTTTTGAGGCAACCTAACACGATCAACTGGGAACAGGGCAAACTCGTTTTGAGCATCAGGCGAACACTCCGCAGGCCTTCAATCCTTTGCAACATGCAGCTTGGCCGCAGAGGGGTAGGAAGCTGTGCTTGCCATGAAAGCAGACTGGTGCAAGCTGCAATGTAGCTTGTTACACCGCTTTTCCCTTGTCAGAAGACCCATGACCCTGAACAGAAGACCCATGACCCTGAACAGGTGGATCCGGTGAAATGGCTGCAAGCGCTGCAGTCCAACCCGGATCCTACCTCCTGCTACCCAGAGTCCATGGTGCCTCGGACAGAGTCATGGCCGAGGTGTGCCGTTCCGCTTCGCTCCACTGAGCAGAATCCTTGACTACATAGCCTCTGTGATCACGTGACAGAAATTTGCCTGAACCTTGAGTCACGATAGTACTATAGCAAAAAGTCCCGGGACCCAGGTCAGTTCCCCTCTGACAGCGCAGTCTTACAGGCCCAAGCCCCAAACCCCCCCTTCATTAAGGCAGATTCCCGATGTTAGAGATCTAGCAGACGGAACAAGGCCCTCAAAAAACAACACCCCGTTCATTAACAGGTGTGCGACTTAGTCAGCTGGGCGGGTGGGACAAAAACAGAGGCATGAACTCCGTTAAACCACAAGAAGCACCCCATTGAACTTCAGAGTCACTGGCCTAAACCCTAAAACCCCAAAACCCTAAACCTGGCTTGAAGAGGTTGGTCTTCCTTCCCTGGAGCAGCGCCTGCAACAACAGCAGAAAGCCGGGTACTTGGAAGTCTCCTGGGCCAGAAGTAGCCCTAACCCCCCAGGTCCCTCCTATTTAGGGTTTAGGGTTTAGGGGCCCCTAGGGCCCTATATAGTAGGTACCTGGGAGGTTAGGGTAGGACTCTTCGCACTGTCATCGGGTTTCACCAGCCAAGACCAGCCAAAAGCATCTACCGTAGTGTTGAGCTGCTAAGAGGATGCAGTATGCCATTGCATCATCTCGTGATTGCTACCGTTAGGACTCTTTGTTTATTCGCTGTTACCAGCTCACTAAGCATGGCTGGTTAAAGATGGTTGGAAGTGAAGCATGTTTTCTCTGCCAGGCCATGGAACTTTGGTACTAGAAGGCTCTTGTCAGGTCATCGCAAATCTCTGGGAACTCTCGGAGCGTTGTTCAGAGCTCAGATCGTGCCTCCTCCCGACCAAGCCGTGGGCCATGAGCTTCCGCGGGGTGTTGCTCGGCGCCAGTGTGGCGCTCTGCCACTCTGCGTCCTTGAGCCCTTTGTACCAGTATGCCTTCCAGGCGAGGACGTTCCAGGAGGCAACTTTCACACCCACTGCAGAAGCAGTTTTGCTCAGTGGGCGGAGCCCACAGGAGTGCTCGGACCAGCTGGACTTCACCGATGCAAACGTGTCCTTCGTCGCCTTGGCACTTACAGACAAAGGGCAAGGATGCTTTGGTCAAGCGGCCTACTCCAACGGTGACTTTCCGATCGTAATGGGTACCGTGCAGCTAGGGGAAGACACCTTCGATGCCTTCGAAATCCAGCCACCGCAAGCCTCGGCTGAGCAGTTTGTGGCGAGCGGTCAACAGCTCTACATCCGCTTGTCCAACACGGCGTCCGACTACAGGCTCTATCGCTTGGAAAACGGTGTGCTGATCCCGATGGCACAGCTAAAGTCCGATATCACCAATTCCTTTGTCCCAACCGGCATGGCAGTAGAAGGATTGTCCACAGCGGCCGTATATCTGGTTCTGAATGCGAGTCGTTCGCTACCTGCTCCGGCCAAACGGATCTTGTCAGGACATGGCGTGACTAGGTGGCACTTTGGAAAACTTTGAAATTGCTTATGGTTCCTTTAGAGGTATACCTAGTCAGCCTGTTCATAAATACTTTTTCGGGCCCCGAAACCACTGACCCAGGTGACGGAGTGTGCCGAAACCTTCCCCGAGGCTGAGACATTCGGAGACATCTCTTTGGTCACCATGAAGTCAAACAGTGGAACCTGCTGGAAGGACTTGCGGTACTCGAACACCGACTACACAGTCGAGATCGGGGATCTCACGGGTTCCGATGGGAACTCCTTCACAGCATATCGCATCTCACCACCTGCTGTTACGGCCACGCAGTTCACTGCCAGTGGAACCCACTTATACATCAGGCAAGCTACGGCAGGGCCCACAAACATCTGGACTTTCATGGAGGCCAGTGGCTTCAGCGTTGTGGACACAATGAATGCTGCTCAGACTTACAACAGAACGTCTGTTCGGGTAGATCAACTCTCCGAAGCCATGCTGGTCATCCTCCGGCTCACAAGTACTCGTGTGAGTATTTGGCCGTTGGAGGCTACAGAGGTGGAAGCCGCAAGTTTAGCATGGATCGGAGGCCCAACAGGTGGAAGCTTCAGCCTAAGTGCACGGAGGTTTGCCGTGCCAGGTCAACCTTTCCGGCCGGACACGGACTGGAGCTACGGACCTGGCACTCACACCGGCAACTACGGGACCTACAAGCGCTTTTTCGCTGTCACACATTCTGACGGCCGGGAAGGCGTAGTTTGGCAGGACTTTGCGGGTGATGCTGTAAAATTGACATGGCTGGCTGCGGACTACCTGTCTTCACAGACTGTTCAGCTGTCCCCACTATCATCAACGATCTTCGTGGGGGCCGTGGGGGATGCACAGGGAAACGTGGTTCTTTTGTTGGGTGCTGCAGGCTCTCCTGACGACAAGACCGCCACAAGCTCCGCGGAGGTTGTGAAGTACGACGCTGCCGGCACTGAGCTCCTCAGGGTAGCTCTGCCCACGACAGACCTGGATATCCACGCCTTCTCCTCCTCTGGTGCGTCCTTTGCTTGGGACTTGGGCTCCGGCACCATTGGTGTGTCTTTGGCCAGGACCATGACGCGAGCAAGCGACGGCCTAAACCACCAAGGCGGCATTGCCTTCGTGCTGAACGCCACCACCCTTCAGATGATCACGAACTACGGCCAAACCTCAGGCCATTCCTTTGCAAACTCCCTGACGGTGTCCCAGAAGGATGGCTGGTACCTTGGCAAGGATTTGGGCGACAACTACCCACGTGGCATCAATCTCTGGGAGCTGAAGGCAACCTCGCGGTCATGGAAGAAACGCTTGGTGTATGCCTTCAAAACAAAGCATGGCACAAGCGAGACAAGTCCTGCTGGTGCAGTGTATCCTCGCTATGACGAAATCTCCACGAGCGACCAGACGTACTACAAGTGGAGCAACGACAACTACGTCTACACAGAGTTGGCACACCCCGGCCTGCATGAGATCAATGACACGGTTCTCGTCTTCTTTGCGGGTGAGTCCCCTCCTCTCGATAACGCTGTTGTAGGTGAGGCACTGAACGTTGCCCGGAATGTGGGGTTCGTGAAGATCCCACGGGATCTGAGCATCGACGCGGTGCTATCACCTGGTCCCGACGAAAATGGCGGATTCTTCACCTTTGGCGGCGGTTGGTCTGACCAGATGAATCGTGGAGTCAGCTTCCTTACGTCTAAAACCGAGGTGGGTGACTCTGTTAGCCGACTGAAGACCGCAGAGCTCGGCGGAGCAATCCTTCTCTTCTGGGAAGTCTGGTCCCGGACTGCTTACAACAAAAGCGAATGCATGATCGTCGATCCGAACGGTGCGGTGCTGCAGGGACAGACCTCCTTGGAATACCCGGTCATGCTTCCCTTCGCCGATGATGTCGTTGTAATCAATGGCAAAGCGGTTGCCTATGCCGGATCGCCAGAGCAGCAGCTCGTCCGCTTCGAGTTTTGCTACCAAGGATGTGATTCACCCAGGGCCACGAGCACCACGAGCAACGGAAGTCCTGGCGGTGAAGAGGGCGGCGGGAATGGCGAAGAGGGCGGCGGGAATGGCGAAGAGGGCGGCGGGAATGGCGGTGAAGAGGGCGGCGACTCATCGGATGCATCTGCAGCCGCTTCTCGCTTCAGGTTGTGTGCTGCACTCTTGACTGCGGTGACTCTGGCCCTGTCTTAAAGACAGTGGTCAGGAGAAGCTTGCAGGCTCCCAGCCATCAGAATTTTGTAAATGGTTGATCTAAAGCTCCATTGAGCCATAATGAATATCAACTGCATAGCTAAATATCCCTTCGCGAAAGTTCCGCGATGGTGCCGCGAAAGTTTTTTTTTGCGAAAGTTATCTGTTTAGCCTACTTGCTGTACTGTTACTACTATTACTATTCACAGGTGTTATTACTAGAACTAGTCCCATAACTACTACCATTACTACTATGATTACAATACTATATTATTTCTATTAGTACTACTATTACAATGCTATTGCTGTTACTCTTACTGTTACTTGTACTGCCACTAGTTAGTACTGGTACCATTACAAAGACTAGTACTGGTCTTGTACTAGTACTATGATTCCTACTATTCCTATACTGTTGCTACAGCTGCTACTATTGTTAATATCGCGAGTATTGTTACGATGATTTCTATTGTCAATATTACTATTATTCCTACTGCTGCTACTACTACTACTACGACGACGACGACGACAACGACAACTACAACAACAACAACAACGACAACAACAACAACAACTACTACTACTACTACTACTATAATACGACTACTATACGACTACTATACGACTACTACTACTCGCTACTGCAGCTGCTACCGCTCCTCTTATGTCCTGCCTTTTGTGCTGCTCCGGTTCACGCTCTTTGCAGTGCCTCGTAGCGCCATCGATCCTAAGTGTAAGCAACGACAAAGCCCAAAATCAGGTTCCTGTATAGGGTTTAGCGCGTAAGTCTCGTAACTTGCGCGTAACGTTGCCAGATCAAGGCCACCCCCCCGATGGACATCGTCAGCAATCCAACCCCTAAGACAGCCTCAAGCAGCTCTACAAAAGCCCCGAAGCCGGTAGGAAAGGCTCCCAGAAACTCTCAATTAGTTCGGCCCCAAGAAGCTTTGCCACGTCAAGAATCCAAACCCTAAGACGACTTCGTTAAAATCCAACCAGTAAGGCGGCCTTAACCAGCCCTCTTCAACTATTGTGGCTGTCACGCAGCCCTGGAAACCCCTGGGAAGCCTGCCAGAAGCTCTTATTTCTCATTCCCGTAACCACTTGTCATCGAGAAGCTTGTAGCTTATAACTAAGGGTTCTAACTTGCAAATGTATGGAAACTTCCGCGATGGTGGCGTGAAAGTTATGTTTTTTTTCGTGAAGAAAGTCATTCTGGGATGAAGGAGTTTAGATCAACAACCATATCGATGTTTTGATACAGCCTTGTCACGAATTGTGACTGTGACTGCCGCCTTCAAAGCAGACAAAGACAGCAGAAAATAGAGCATCGCGTCTCGCTCTTGATCGAAATCCACGGCGCTGGTGGCACACTTCTCTTGCTTGCTGCAGTGCTGTCTCCACACACAAGCATGAACTTTGCGCACCAGCTTGGCTTGTAGCGTTTGTCCTGTGCAACCGGGGCCCAGGCGGTTGAGGACATGGGATCTGCCTTGGAGGACTTCCGTGGGAGGAAGAGGGGAATTCTCAGTGCAACGTCTCCGCGTACATCATCGCCCCACCACTTGACCTGCTCCATCATCTCTCTGGTTCTTAGTAGGGAATGGGGGAATGGATCCCTATGATAGTCCCTCAAGGTCCCCTATAGTAGTCCCAACAACCCCTTCCCTACTAAGAACCAGAGAGTCATACCATATGTTTCATCACCGTGATGTCTACCATTAACCCTGAGAGCGCAAACCAGCTTTGCCCTGTCCGGCTCGCACGTATTGATTGTAGTCTGTTGGCTGTCTACGAAAAGGGGACCCTATGATAGAACCCTCTACTACCCCTTAAACGGGACTCTCCACCCCCCACCCCTTAATCAGAACCGTTCCACGGCCGGATGTTCCGCTTGAGGATTTTCGAGCGAGGGCAAACCAGAGAAACGTGTGCAGTACTCTCCAAACTCTAAAACTTGGCTTTTGGACAAGTTCCCTGCAGTGCGACCTGGTCAGCTAAGCGGGTGGGAAGAAACCGTGGCTTTTCAACATCTTCTCAAGTTTTCTACATCTGCGCTTACACATGTCCCGGTTATCGCCGGAGAGAGCATAGCTGAATATAGCTGAGCACCAGAGGTGGCCCAAGCTTTCACCCATGTCTTCGAGCCGATCGTTCCATGGCGGTCTGCAGTGACCTGTACATGGGGGTTTAGGGTTTATGGGGTATGCTCCCGAGTCGCGCATCCACACCAGATCTCGAAGTGCATCACCATCTACTTGTGTGCGACTTCTTTCTGGCATGTACACCTCCTCGCATCTGACCATACTGTTGATGATCTAAATCCTGCATTAGATTAAGAACCCTAAACTTAAACTATGGGACTTATGCTGTATTCCTGGGATTGAGGGTTAGTCTGGCCACAACGCCTGCTCTAGCGGAGTCTTGGACACTGCCATGCGGGAGCCAAGAATGGTATATATTCCTTATAATATAATGAGTAATGCAGGGTTTATATCATCAACTCTAGGTACTGAAAGAGGGGCCCTTTTCTCCGGTCGCAAGTTTCTCAAGCTGCTAGGGCTCAAAGCCGCAGGAGCTTCGTACTGGTATGGGAAATCTGAAGCACCACCTGCAGGCTCGCACAGGGGCTCTACTAGGGATTTTTTTTGGAGAGTTTAGGATCTTGGCTTTCTTGAGGGTTTGAGGTTTATGTCCTTGAGTCAAGGGGGCCCTGGCTTTAGAAGGCTTAGGGTTTAGGGTTTGCAGGTTTGCTGTGCATAGTGGGTGCCTGGATGATCTGACAAGACTCACGATTAGGGCTCTTTACTATAATGATGTAGACTATAAAGAGGCCCAAAACCCGATTCGTACGGCCTCTACAGTATCCGACCAGCAGCACGTCTCCGCCTGGTGACAGCCCTGGCGCCCGAAAGTCTCAGATGAGAGTCCCGAGTTGCGAGTGTGTAATGATGTGAGCTGCGTCACCCCTAAACCCTAAAACCGAAACCCTAAAACCCGAAACCCTAAAACCCTAAACCCTAAAACCCGAAACCCTAAAACCCTAAACCCTGAACCCTTATAATCCCCCGCAGGCGCAAAGCTTGCAGAAGTTGGAGGACGCGATTCTTTCTTCAGCTTTTGCAGTGATCGGCCTCTGAGCTCGTGCAGAAATAAACGAGTTGCTGATATTGCACGCTCGCTTGGCAGGTGTGAGTGTGTGTATGTATTACAGATAGATAGATAGATAGATAGATGGATAGAGGCGCGTGTGTGAGAGAGAGAGAGAGAGCGCTTTGCGCTTTTCACCTTGCGAGTTGATGCAGGATGATAGATAGCTACTGTAGTCTGAATGCCAGTGGGTTGTGTTGCTTCAATCTGATCCTTTGTCCTCCGTTTCCCACGCGGTCGTTGTTTCTGGGCCAGAGCTTACTCTGCAAAAGCCCCTGGCCGATACGAGGAAGTCTAGCGAAATGTGAGGTGATGTGTTTAGTCTTGAGTACCCGTGCAGCTTCCGTGACCCCTTTGCAGGCCTGAATCAGACCCCGTACCGCTGATTGTCGTGGTGTGCAAGCATGTATGCCAGCGGTGCTTCTGGTTGAGGCAGTGGCGCCGTGTAGTGATGGCGGTCCTTTTGCAGTACCGATCCGGTGGTGTTAGCAGCAAGGGCTGATCTAGCACTGGTTCTGCCCAGGCGATGGTGGTTAATGGGCACTCTTGATTAATAACCCCCCTCCCCCTCGGCAAGGTAGGTCAGCTGTTGGCCTGAAACGCCCCCAAAACAAATTTGGCGGGTTTCGGGCTTGCCCCCCAACACTCCTTCTAGATTCTAGGTTTTTGTAGGGCAGGTATGGCTTTAAGGTTGGGCCTGAGGGTTGAGGTTAGGGTATAAAGGCTTCGTTTTGGACTTTAAGTTCCTGGGCTTAGGTGCTTTACGCCTGCGGGTCGAAACCTTCGATCGTTTAAGGTAGGGGCTTAGGGCCGAACCCCCCACCGTAAGCCCTCGACTCGACCCTAAACCCTCAAACAAAAGCAACAACAAAACACGATTGTTCTGCGGCGGTCGGATTATTAATCAGGGGGGCTTGCCTTGCCTGGGCTAGGCATTTGCTGGCTTGAGAAACTGAGTGTTTTTCATAGACCTTTGATTTAAAATTTCTTTCTTCAATTCCTCTGGAATTGCTTCACTCCAGCCTTGTTTAATCGCTGGGCGATAGGAGCACTAGTTCCAGAAACCCTAAACCCTCCTTGTGGGGGTTGGTCTTAATCCCTAGCCCTGCGCCCCTCGGAGCCATGACATTCGCTTTGCTGCCTCGTCCCGTTACAATATCTACGGGACTGGAGGCTGGAGCACTCACTGGTTTTTTGTCGCGACTGGATGAAGAAACGGCAGATTGCTTGGCTGTGGAGCTCACTATACGTATTGGGGAGCTGACTGAACGATTAC